>JAAGNO010025157.1:0-37349 GCA_033439905.1 Ceryle rudis
TCCTTTCCTTTCCTTTCCTTTCCTTTCCTTTCCTTTCCTTTCCTTTCCTTTCCTTTCTTTTCCTTTCTTTTCCTTTCCTTTTTTTTTCTTTCTTTTTTTTTTTCTTTTTTTTTTTTCCTTTTTTTTTTTTTTTTTTTTTTTTTTTCTTTCCCGTCTAGTCTTTCTTGGGCTTGGATAGGAGTAAAAAGCTTTGAGAACATCTGTTTCTCACAGTTCACAAATCTCTGAATGGTGGTGTGGGAAGGTCTGGGGAAGCTGGCTGAGCTAAAACACTGAGAGATGTCAGAAACCCACGGCAGCTAGAGCCCCTTGTAAAAATAAAATAAAAATCTGGCTGTTACAAGGAACAGTGCAGTTCAGAGGCGTTGACTGAAGATTTCCCAGCCTGCAGTCTTTCTGCTGTGATATGACTCTTGAACTTGTTTTGGATAACGTTTTTTGAAGATGTGTGTGCGGTATTTGTGTTTCCTGCTCTTTGAATGGTCAAGCAAAAATTGCCTTTTCTTTTGTGTCCTTTTTAAAAAACTCAAGCTTTTAAATGCATTTTTTTGGTAGTTGTGGAACCCATTCGTACATCCCCAGGTAGAGATGACTTTGAGAAGGAGTGGGTTTACTAATTTCTTGAGGGGCACATGTTTGCAAAGCAGGAGCCCTGTTTCCCCAGTTACTGAATTAGAGCCATGCTCAACAAGCTATTTGGTGATGGAGTTTGCCATGATTTCATAAGACATTGATCTTTTTCAGCCTGGGGAGAACACACTACTTCATTCCAAATAAGTGATTCTTGAGGTCAGTGCACAGACCCCCGCTGTCTTGCAGCCTTTAAGAAGGAACATAAAATCTGTTTGTAGGGGTAGGGCTGCTAACAGAAAGGTTGTGGTACTAAATACTGTGAAAGCCAAGTCTTCCAGACAGTCTGTGCTTTAATGTGTTGGCCCATGCAGTAAGTTTGAGCAGCATTCAAGCTCTCTGACATGGCTCTGCTCTTTAAAATGTTGATTCCAGCAGATTAAAATCTCCCTGCTGCCTGTCCTGCCTGAAAACGTCTCTAGAAGGGGGAGGGGGAAACAGCTGGCTCTTCTCTCTCCTTTTGAAATGTTAACTGTGTTTGCAGTTCTAGTTTACCGGGTTAGTAACAAAAGGAGTTTTGTGATACTGATTACTTTTCTTGTCCTTGGCGGAAAACTTTGGGGATAATGTTGTTAAAGACTATCAGTTATGCTGTATTTATTAAAGAAAAACAGAGGTAGTCGGGTAGTGAAAATACTCACTGAATATAATCAGGTACCAAACCCGACATTTGATAAGGGATTTGACTGCCCCAGACTACAGCATCAGTGTGGTGTTGATAGCAACTTCTGCCATTAAACTTAGAGATGCTTTAGTGTGGCAACCAGAACTTTGAAGCTCTAACTTCATGCATTCTGCATTGTCAGGGATCATCTTTGCTTTTGGGGGGGACCCTGTTCATGCCAGGGCTTCTCACCGATCTCTGACTTGCAATGCAAACTGGTAACTGTAGTTCTGAGTTAAGACACATGTGAAGCACCTTGGAGCTGTTCTCACTGCTGCCCCGTAAGTGACCTTCCCTTTGCCTTTGGAAATGCAGCTCTGCTTTTTCCTGGTGACAGATGCTTGATGTATCTTGATTTTTTGCAACAACTGAGTAGGTTTTGTTGTGCCAATAAGAATCATCCAGTGAGAGAATCTGAGACAATGAGTGTGCAGTCTATGCTCAGAGGTTGTGCTGGTACAAGCTGTGTCAGTGCTTTTCATGCTGCGGAGCTTGGAAGTGATGTAGATGCTTGATCTCCTAAATAGCAACAGTAATGCAGAGCTGAATAACGTCAAACCCTAGGTCCTCAGTGTATCATGAAACAGATAAATTTTGTGTAACTCTGCATTCATCTGAAGAATTTTGATCAATAACTCAAACTACTCTTTTTCATCTATCTTACCCTGTCTATTGCAGCAGTAGAGACCTTGATGCTGCCTTTTCACTTGTTTCTCTTGGTGAGTT
Organism: Ceryle rudis; assembly: GCA_033439905.1. Classification (NCBI taxonomy): domain Eukaryota; kingdom Metazoa; phylum Chordata; class Aves; order Coraciiformes; family Cerylidae; genus Ceryle; species Ceryle rudis. The sequence continues at coordinate 2,021 of JAAGNO010025157.1, forward strand.
TCTGATCTTGTCAGTTTTGCCCATGTAAGAAACTATTGGGATCCATCCAGAGAAAGCAACCAACACTTAATACCATTTGCAGCTTTGCTCTGACCCCAGTAGTCCCCTGCATGAACTAAATAAGGACTACTTGTCTGTTCTGAAGTATGGAGAGATATGAATCCTAATATAGGAGTGCCTCAGAGCAAGAGTCTGTCACTTGGTCTCAGCCATAAAAAGGGGTAGTTAAGAGCAATAGACTTGCACAGCCTTTAGGCCAATGGCCTTAATCAGCCAAGGGTGGCTAAGTAAGGCTTTTTGCAATATCTCCTAAATGCATAAATGCAAAGTGATGTAGTGTAATGGGATGCTTAGTGCTGAAAAACTGGCCCTGAAAGCAGACTGACGAGAGGGTTCAAATTCTGATGCTTTTCTGATAACTAGAAAGTCGTTGAACTCTCCTTAGAAATCAGTCCACGATTTGCAATTGAATATACTTTATTTTCTTTCAGTGTGTTCATCTCCTCAGTTACCTGTGTGGCTCAGATTAGAGGTTCTTTTAAAAGGGTCATGATGAAGGAAAGCAAAGAAAGTGGAGGGATTCCTGCTTTGTGGAATGGCGTTTCTAAAGCAAATGGTCAGCTGCAAGCCTAGATTGTGACAGAGTCAAATCTTTGTTGCTTTTAAACACAGAACAAGGTCTGGCGGGTGAGTGCCATTACTCTGCACTGCCTTCAGCACAGAGCTCTGAAGCTCAGCAGTGGGTGCACAGATCTTGGGTCAGGTGGAGACTGAACTCCAGGCTCTGATGCACAAGGGGCTGTAAAGACTAGCCAGTGACTCGGATTTAACCTGGAAGCTAAGTTCTGTGTGTGGTAGTGTACCCAAGGCCTTATTTAGAGGACATTTCTTTGCAGTAGTTCAGTTCATTTAGTTCTGGCCCAGCTTGGAACACACTGGGATCTCATTACCCTAAGGGGCACCAGAAGGTTGGAAAGCACTAACACGGTGTAGGAAATGCCTTTCTTTCAGCACAAGGAGACGTTCCTATTTACTGGACTTGAGAAGATAGCTATGTGTGCATCAGGTACAGCCCAAAGGAAAGAGTCTGTGGTTAAAAGTAATTTATTGTCAGCATAGCTTTACAGTGCAACACCTTACACCCTGTTCTAGGTAATATGACATGGCTTTAGAGTGGCTTCAGATGAGAGTAAAAGGAATTTTTGCTTGAGGGTAGCCAGAAGCAAGGAAGATAGATTTAAATGGATGTGTCCTATTGGATTCAGTAAAGAACATGTCCTTTTACCTCCTGTTCAGAGTTGCTCTTCTGAGCAGGCTACTGGTCATACCCAAACTTTCCATTTCAGAACAGAAGAAACAATCTGAATGAAAAAAACTTTAATCTCAATGTCTTAAAAATGAAAGCTTGAGTGGGTTTGTGTCTTTGCTAAGCTCCTGGTAAAGCTCTTCTTTAAATTTCCTACCCTTCTAGCTTCTCCTCTGTCCTATCTCCTACAGTTTTGCTTTTCCTTATACTTTCTTATTTTATTTTACTGCCCTCACTTTCTTTCTTTCCTTCCTTTTTCTGCTCTTGCTATCCTTTCATGACTCTTTGGGGTTTTATTTTTTTTTTACTGGCTCAGTCTGGTGAACCTCTTTGCTGTAAGGTTAACAAAGTTAAGCTTCTCTTCACAGAGTTATGGTAACTGCTGTGCAGTGAAGGGAGTTCAGCCAGCTACCTTGTACATCTTTGCTAGCTGGTCAGAAACAGAACCTTAACTGGAAGTGGGGCAAACCAGCATAATTACAAGGGTTGTCAACAACACATTAATAAAAGCTATTTCTTCATTAGGTAAAAAGTGAGATCTGATGGTGCTTTTTATAGAAGGTGCTGACACTGTGTTGCAGTGAGCTGCAGAGCTTTGCTAAGGAAACTGGTACCTTTCTGCTGAGTGGTAGCAAGAGAGTGATCTGCAGTAATATATTCAAGCCCATAACATTTCCTAATTTGAACATATTTTATTTAGTGTTTCAGGCTGAGCCATGGTTACACTGTGTAAAGCATAATGGAATGCATGGCCAGAGCAGTTCCTTCAAAATTGAAGCAGAGGAGAAAACAATAGTAAAAATAAGGGTGTCAACCAAAGTTTGCTTAGTTTCCTGGTCTTCCCTGAATAAGAAGTATGAGGAAACTGTCACCTTCCCCAGATACATTTCCTGGGTGAAATCCATCTGTTGTTCATTAGTAGCATCTCAGTGAAGTCAACAGGATCAAGTGTACTGTTCTTCTGTGGGCAGTTCTCCCTCTCATGCTAGAGTTGTGCTCGTCTCTTTCTCCTGGCAGGTTCACAGTAAAATGGCTGTGCTGAGGTTTGGGAGAGTTGTTTTCTTCCAGTTCTATTAAGAGAAAACCAGTAAGACCATGACAGGAACACCTCTTCTGTGTTTTCCCACCTCTGCAGGCTGAGTCAGAAGTCAGATTAGGTCATGGCAGATAGTGGAAGGGACAAAAGAGCCCATGAAAACACTGCTTAGTTGAGCAAGCAGGAGTAACGTGACAAGGTGAATACTGTAAGCAAAAAAAAAAGCTCTTGTCAGTACAGAAATGCGCTTTCCCACACCTGCTTTACACCCTCCTGACAGATAGTCTTGAGTTAAGCATGTCCCAAAAGTGTGCCCAGCAGTCCCCGTGGCAGTCTTTTGGGATAAATAAAGACTTACTGGTCTGAACCTGTTAGTATTTGTGTGCATAGGCATGTCCTCCCTTGAACATGGCAGTGAGACTTAGGATGATATCAGTGGGAGAAGTCCTGTGCCTGGTAAGCAACCTCTGAATGTGCACAGCTGAAGGAGAAGCATATGGGTACTGCTCTTTTGGCAGGTCAACAATTCAGTTTGAATTGTTGTTAAATCTTACTTGCTTACAGGAGGGTTTTTTGAGGGTAGAAATCTTATTCATGGATACAACAGGTCAAGTTTTCAGTGGGTCTGTGTTGCTGCCAAACATAAAGTGTCCAAGAGCACAGGAGGTTTGAGCTTTTTCAAAGTGCTGTTTGCTGTGCGTGACTCTGCTCACTGCTCTCATCTTCCACCAGCCACTTCCTGTAAATCTGATGTTTATCGTATCAGTGCCAGTGCTCAGGTGCTTAGGATGCTTTAGCAACTTTCTCTCTGTTCCCAAGATCCAAGTAATAATAGCGTTATTTTTTTTCTTTCTTGGAAGGTACACACACTGCCAGACAACTCTCTCTTGACACAAGCTAGCCACTCAGCCTCTGGCTTTGTGTCTCCCTTTTGTGACTGATCTTGCAGCCTTGTTTTCTGAAATGTGGTTATACACAGGATGTGACAAAAGTTTTAATAAGAAAAGCCACTTTCAGATCTTAATTCATATATGTAAAATAGATAGCAAGTGCTTCCATAAAGATCAGCTGTCAGTTGCTAGTCAGGGGGTGAGTGTGTGGTGGGGATTCTTATTACTCAGATTGCTGCATTATTTTCAACTTTCATAAATTCATCCAGCTTTAAAGAAACATGGAGTTTATTTTATGCAGGCAAAACTCTGAAACTTCACATTCACTCCAAGAAGCATGTAAGAATTCACAAGGCTTTATTCATCTTGTCAAAAACCTGAAGAGGGGAGGCTTTATTCTAAGGGAAAGAAAACAGATAACTATGAAAAATACCACTTGGATAACTCCCTGCTCATTGCAAAGAGCATGGAGTAACTACACATGTTGCTTTCCTGTAAAATAAGCAGCAGATAGATGTATTGTTTAGGAATTCAATGCACGGATGCTGAAATAAAATCTATCCATTTTGAAATGAAACAAAAAGGGCAGTTATTTCACATGGCTCCAGGAGGATTTGGGGTTTTGTTTCCCAGGCTGTTATGTTTCAGTATACACCTTGTTAAAACTTGTGTATGTATTAGGAAAACTGATCTATCATTTTGAAGTAAAACAAACAAAACTAACCACACCACACCCTCAAAACCAAAGCAAAACAACAACAAAAAACCCAAACAAACAAAACTAACAACAACAACAAAAAGCCCACAGAAAAAAAAACTACAAATAGCATCAGGTTGCTTCTCAAACACATCAGAGGACTGTTAAAAGTGTAATTCTTGTCTGCTATATGAAAGCATTTTCGTTTCTGGAAAAAATTGTAATTTCTCTTCAGAAGAGAAGAACTGGTTGGGCAGTTAGTGATTACAGCAGAGATTACAGATGTGGTTTTAAATTCAGTAAAGCAATCCAGTTCTCTGCCAGTTTAGCCACTGCGTTATCAGTTGCTATTGCAAAATAGTTCAATTGCTATTCATGCAATTCAGTGTCATGTAAAGATACTTTTTAGAAACAGCTACAGCAACACTCCTGTTTGTGTTCTTAATAAAGATCTGTAGCTCATAAATAGGATTTAGCATGTGTAAAGAATTACTGGAAAACACCTAACAAGATGCTCAAAGCCATCTCCTTTGGCTAATGTTCTTTGCTATTAGAAAACCACAAACCACAAATTAACCTGTTTGCTTTTAGTTCATAATGTGTGATGCTGCTGATTATGCTGAAGCACAAACTTTTCCTTGGATTAAAGGTAGTTAGTGCATCCCATCTGATCTCCTGTTGAGTTTGACATGCCTCTCAATCTGTCAGCCTCTGTCCTGGACCAGCTCTGCAGTCTTCTCCCTGGCAGGCTGAGAACATGGAGATCATGTCACCTGGGCTTCTTTCATATAATTAGGACAAAATATGAAAATTTCATGAGATGAGGAATAGAACCTACAAACTGAATTACCCCCATGGCCATTGTATTATTAATTGTTGTTTCCTCTCTTTGATGAGGAATGAACCATTATATATGTAGCAGTTTAAATACTTGTCATTTGCTTGTCTCTAACATAGTATGCGTAATATCCCATTGCAGAAAGCCCCCTGTAGCTCTGGCTATTTTCTTATGCCCTCACCTTCTAGCACATCCTGATGCTTATGGGTCTCTTCTACTATACATTAACTGTGGTTACTCAGTACTGTGGGGGAAAAAAAGCAAAAAACAACAACCTGGTTTTGTGTGTTGCCACATGAGGAGTTAGTGATTGCTATTCTGTTGCCCTTATTGGACTCCACTGCACTTGAGTGTTTCGTGTGTCACAGCCATTGCTAGTCCTGGTACAAGTCAACAACTCTGAAAACTTGGATCCCTGAAAAATTATCTTCCAGGCTGTGAAAAGCTGTAAAGTTTCACAAAGGGGTGAAGCCCGGGAGCCAGACTTGCTGGGAAACCATTAGCAAATGTGATCCTGAGGAACCAGTAGGTGGTTTCCGGTGGAGATTGTTATCTTTTGTATTGGAAGGCTGTAAATTAAACATGGAAATTTAGTGTTGCTGTATACAGAAAAGCACAAGTACAGTCTATATGTCAGTTATGAGCAAAGTTCCCTTATTCACCAGCATGAGACAGCATTGAATTAAGCATTTAGGAAAGAGATGGACTCTTACCTGTGATGAGAAGGGACTGGATTTAGTGATCCTGGGGTGATGTTTTCCAGACATTTTTCCACATTTGTATTTCACATGGAGCAAGCAGCTCTGAGCACACAAGGAGAGCTGGGAGTGGCACATACCCAGCTACAGCTAAATCCACCGAGGACACTTTTTGATGCAGTTTAGGCTTGCTGACATTCTAGCTACAGAATACAGCAGCTGAGTATGTGCCCTGTTAGGCTATGTTGTTTTGTTTGTTGTATTTTTTTAACTCCTCCATTCATAATAACATGCAGCTTTAGTGAACAGAGGTTTCTTACATCCTCCAGACATGCAGCACAATATTAACCTGTCTGAAAAAGCCTCAGAGTTCAGTGAGCACTCTGAAACTTTCTTGACAAAATGAGCATCAAATAAACAGCAGTTTTAGCTTCCAGTTTTATATCTACCAGTTGATTTCAGCCTCTTTACAGGCCTGCATGTCCTAAGAAGCACATCACACACGTACCCAAGATCATCTTGTTCAGCAGCACCAGTTAACTGTGGCCAAAACAACCCCCACCATGCAGTGGGGAGCCGCAGGATTGCATTAGGGGTGAAGGCAGCATCTAGGTGCTTGCGAGGCAGAGAGCACGAACCAGCACGTGTGTTCCTTCCCATCAGCTGGGGCTCACTGTGGTCCCCAATCAACTGTACCCACGTTGAGCACCCCTGACAAACAAGGCCCCAGCTGTCTGCTGCTGCAGAAGTGTGCGCCAAGGCAGGCTAGGAAAAGTGTTGCACAACCCAGTATAATTTAACCACATGCTGAATAAATACGCTTTAGAGAACTCTTTTGAAGAGATGTTGCCTAATTAATCCTGCAGGGGGTATAATATGTATATTTTTGAAATCCAGTTTTAGCATCATGCAATTAGCTTTTATGGCCTAAGGATTCTGATTTAAAACATTCTTTAGTTACTAATGGTAATCTGTTTTAATTAGAAATGCAAATTTATTTTAGATCTGAGCGGTACAATGTAAAAAGATGATTCACAGCTAATACCGTTGAAGTGCCTTAAATCTGGCATTCTTTGTACCTTCTGTAGTTAGAATCCTGAGGATCAACATGTTATTCAAACATTGCTCTCAGCTGACATGTGGAAGCTGAATAGACTTCTTTAGGAAATGGAGTAAGTATTAATCAACAGGAATCCTTTCTAGGGCAGCAGAAGGAAAATCATAGCTTTAGGCAAGAGGGAAGCAAACACTTTAAATGTTACAGTATTAACTTCAGCTCTGCAGTAGAGAGCATGGCTCCTGCCAGGGAGCAGGTGCTGAGCCAACAGCAGCATCTTAGTTGACTTTATCTTAGTATCAGAGAAATTACTCGGGCTTGAACATCCTGGGCTGCTCAGGGAGGGCTGTAGCTGTTCAGAGCTGGGCTGCTTAGACACCTGGCAGCATGTCTAAGAAAAGCCTCAAGCAAGGCAAAGTGTTTGTCTGGACAAATATCTAAAGGCTAATAATGCTTGCTGAATATTCATTGTAGTCACCTGTCCTGGAGATGTTAAACTATCAAGTCGGTATGATGTCCGAACACAGACATTCACATTGCAGTAAGAGATCATACAGTATTCAACAGTCTTTCCAGAATCAAAGAACCTCTGCTGCTAGACCAGTCCAGCCCTTGCTGTTGTGTTCAAATAAGTGGGGTTTTTTTCTTAAGTACTTTGAAAGATGAGGCTGAAAGAGACCAGCTACTCAGCAACAGTGAAGACGGCTTTTGTAATAATAGTTGCTTATGAGACGAGTTGCTCAGTAGAGCATTTTTACAGGTATTTGCAACTAGATGCAGGGATGCAGCTGGAAATGAAGCAGTACAGTTTATGCAGTGCACCTCTCTACATCTCTGCTCAGCCAGACACAGAATTTTTTTTCTATGAGGAGGTTGCTGGTAAGGAGCAATGGTATAGGCACCATAAAAGCTGTGGGGAGGCTGTGTGGTCCAGAAGTCAAAAATCAATGAGTTTCTGAAGACTAGCCTTACTGGGAAAGCTGATGGCTGGGTTGAGGCTCTTGCTTCACAGGGCTGAGACCTCAGCAGGGTGCTGCAGACAGCTCTTGTATTCCCATGCAGCAGATGCTCTCTGAGATTTCAAGTTCTTGTCCCATCTTTGTTGCTGACGCAGATACAGTGTAGTAGTGATTTCATCACCTGAAATTTGATAAACTTGTTGACTGGGACCACGTGGAAGGTTCCTCACAGAATTGTTCCCTGCCTTGGAGAGCTGTCAAATGAAAAACCAAGTTGTAGATGGCGTGAGCCTGTTATATGGGGCGGCAAGTGATGTTCTGATTTTCCTACTTTTAAGCTGAGTGAATTAAAGCTTCCCACAAGTCTCACTGATAGTCCTGAGAGTGCAATTACAAGTCTCCAAGCTGCTTAGCCATTTCCCTGTGCTGTGTTCAAAGAGCAAAACATCACAAGCACTAGCAGTTCTTATCTGTGTGTTTTATTTCCAAAACGCTGTTTGCATTTACTTCATTCATTACTTTTTAATTCATCCCAGCCAGTACCTTTGCTGTGAGCTTGTATTTTCCGCTAGTATTTCTGGAGGACAAGGGCATGGAGGAAGCTGCTTTGGGTACAGCTCTGGAGGCTCCAGCTGCAGTGTGTCTGTCGTCAAACACCCCAACCTTGTTGTTCTTGGTGGTTACGTGGTGTCCGCTTTTGCCCTGCACCACTTACAACTTATTCTTATTCCGTTCTTTTCTTTTCAGGGGCTGTCAGAGCCTGAATAATTTAAGAGTGAACAAATGAGAGACGTTCATGGAGGACTCTGTTCTTACCTAGGCACAATTTGACAAGCATGTAGATTGCCTTGGGTTTCCACTGCACCTACCACAACTTTACTAAGAGAAAAGCCCCCTTTCCTAGACATCTGTGTCACTCTTGCTTAGTAAAGTAATTCAAGATCAGCGCCTTTGGAATTGGTTGGTAAATGGACAAAGACTTTCTCTTTGCCCGGAGCTCCTGACAGCCTCCAAGTACCAAAGAGAACTTCACAGCACTAGAAAGCAAGACACAGCTGCTGAATGTTGGAAGCTACTGCATTTGGCAAAAGAAGCTGACGCTAAGATGCACACAGTTGTGTTTGTTTGTTCTGCTTGTTTTCTGTGCTTTCTGAGCCCTGTGTGTGCCTGGAAAGTTTAATGACCAATCCCTTCTTTCTCAACATGCAGTTTTTCTTCCAATCCCAAAAAGCTTTGGGTTCTGTTCTTGCTTTTTTTTTTTGTTTTTTTTTGGTTTTTTTTTTCTTGTTTGTTTCCAATTCCAATTTATTTTGTCACCGATACTCTTCTATTGTTTCCATGAGGAATTGTTTGGGTACGTAGCCAGTTTCCTTTGGAGTAGGGAGGCATAAATATGATACCCAAATGTTGTCCTCCTCCCTCCTCTCCCTCTATTCAGCAGAGCGGTTCACCTTGTCAGAGATTGCTGGCTTCAAGCATAAGGCAGAGCTGACCTTAGAAATGATGTCATTTAACTGAGAAATTACTTCAAAATTCTTACAGTAGCTCAATTTGGGAGCTGCTGAATGAAGCTGACCCTTGACACTTCGCAGAAGAATAAGGCTTGTGTTGTACTAACAGCTGCGTGGAAACCATCTGTAATAAAGTTTGGTTTTTTGCCCACCACCAGGATAAAAGATGATGGTATTTGCCGACTCTGGTACCCTTATGCTCCCAGCAGAGCAAAACTGCTTGGATCAAAGTTAAAAAGTCTGCTTCTATGTGGGTGTCTTAAGCATTTCACAGTTCCTTATGCTAAAAGTAACGGCGTAGTTGCAAAGGCCAGCAAATGCTGCTGCTCTTGTTCAGCTTCAAACATGACATATTCCCCCTTGTCATCCCATATAGGTTTCCATAAAGGTTCAGGGTTAAAACTTTTTTATGGAACATGCCTGATTCTCCTATCAAAATATATCAAGGGGCTTTTTGCTTTGTGTTTGGGGCTTTGTACTTTTTGCTGCTAGCAACACTTATTCAGAAAACTTCAGGGTCAGGTATTACTTTATTTTTGTCACAGAATGAGGACAGTGTAAATACAAAATGTAAAGTAGAACTTAGAGAAGTGCTTCGATGACTTGTTTGACTAAATTGAAATAAATGTTGATTTGTTCAAAAAAACCCCCAAACAATAACAAAAAAAACTCCATGCTCTTTCTGGATCTTGTTAGTCTTGACTTTTTATTTATTTTCTTTACTAAAGCAAAATGCACGCCTCTTGACTTCAGAAATCTGCTCTCCCAGCTGTGAGACATTACAGGAAAGCTGCTCTGATGTGAGCTCCCAGCAGATGTGTTGGACTTGCTCTCATTGTGCTCTGGGCTGGTCCAGGATGTGCCCAGCTGGTCCATGCTGGGCACAAACCTGAGGCAAGAGAGTGGGTGAATGAAATCAAATGTGTAGAAATACTGCATCTGTCCTCAAACTCTGTTGTGTGGAGCAACTGCTCTTTTTATGAGCTTTTCCACACCCTTTTATTCAGTAAAAACCTATTCTAAAAAGTTGTTGCTTTGTTTTCAAGATACATGAGGTCCCCTAGAAGGACTCAATGCAGGCCAGTAACATATTTTAGGATAGGAGCTTGCAAGGAGTATCTCACTTACCAATGGGTTGGTGGATTCACTCTGGGGAGGTCTGTTCTCTTACTGTTCCTGTCATAAACTCACAGCAGCTTATGTGAGGGGTCAGAGGGGACTCTGAAGGAGGAATTTGTCAGGCTGATAAATGGAGAGAAAAAGGCTCAAACCTCCCACCAAAGAAATCATAGATACCCATCACAGATGTAAGCTGTTATATGGAAAAATGTTTCTGAGTGGGGCACCCAGAGAGAGGAGGACCACAGATGTTTCAACTGCTGTTCAAGTGCTTGGTGCTGTGCAATTGAGTTGCACACTTTCCTGAGAGTATCTTCAGAGGCACAAGGATGTGTTCTGCTTTCACAGGCAGCAGCTGCTTTGTTAAATGCTGATCTGTAGGAAATGAGACCGTGCCCTGTATTCATCTGAGGACTCATCTTCTGCTTTTCCCTGTGCCCTCCTTGCAGTCACCTCTGACAATACCTTTAGGTCCATGTGAAGAAGCAGATACAATATGACTTCTGTAGCTGTTCCTCTCACTAGGCTCTCTTGGACAGTAACAAAGTCATATTTTATTTCAGCAGACTTGCTGTGCCTTCCCTTGTGCTGTTTCTTTCCCTGGAGACCCAGCTCACTCATTCAGCACGCTCTCAGAATTTCAGTAACTTCTCTTGCAAGGTCTCTTGAGACTGCGCTCCTCTGTGCTCTTTCTCCAGGCTTTTGGTTTTATCTCACTCTTTGAAACTTTCCCAGAACTGCAGTGACTTTTCTCTGACCTCCAAGAACTGGAACTCTCGAGCCCTGACACTCCGACTGGCACAACCAAGACCTGGAGACTACTTTGGGATGTCAGCTTTCCCAGAGCATGCTGGATGAAAGCCGCATCTGAGCAACACTAGCTAAAAATAAAAGCTATTCAAGTGAAGCTAATGGCGGGTTGCCATCAGTTATTGCTCATTAAAGTGAATTGTCAGATGCTAATCATTTCCTGCTGTGAGATGGGCCTGGTATGTAACACACTCAAATGTGGGAAGGGGATTCACAGTAACTAAATTTAGCTAAGGGTGTAATTTTCTTGGACTCCCTCTGTAGTTAATGGAAAGAGAGAGGCTCCTACAGGGTGTGATTCCCGCTCTGCATCACCCATGGGCAGAAGCATGCACAGCTCCTTCTGCTGAGACCATGAGGTGAGCTGCTGTCTGCCACAAAAATGAGCTTCTTGGAGTGACGGTGTTTGCCCGCCCTGGCTGGGCGCGTGCTTGTTTCCATTGGCTTACCTTTCTACCTGGAAGTAATGATCAGGAAGTTGAATGTTAAAACTAGCAGAGAGGTGACTGTTACCCAAAGGCAAAACCCATAGGCAGAATCCCCCAGGAGCATCCCTTGCTTTTTGCAGTGTGGCTAAAGAGAACTCTGCAGACCATCCTCTATAAGCAGCTCTTTCTTTCCTATTTCCAAGAAATATCAGCTGTTCATTAAAGAAACAGTGTGTTCTGAATGTTGTGTCATTAAATTATTTTTCAGTCTTTTTTTCCCCTGTTCTTTTTGGAAGTTAGTCTTGTTTGAATGTTTGGCAGTGAAACAGAAAGTCAGATTTTGAGTTTTTACAGTGATTGGGAAGTTTGTCAAGGGCGCCTGCTTTTAGCAGTGTAGGCTACTTTCTCTATGGGGCTAGAAACTTTTGCATAAAATCTTTAACCCCATACCATTCTTCCTGGGTTTTGACAGGAGTAATCTCTTCAGCATAAGAAGAATTGTGAGAATCTGGCCAGATTGATTGGTACCTTTTGATATTACTTCCAGCTTTAAGTTTCAAATGATACTCCCAAGACACAAAAAGAAAATTGTTAAACCTTCTCAATTCTGGTCATTTCCAGGAGATAATAATGTTAGGGAGAACATTTGAACCTCAGAGCAAAATTTGCATTTAGATTTCAATGGTGTAGTTTGAACATGTCTTTACCCTCTGGTATGAAACAGTATTAAACCAGGTCCTGCTTGATCTCATGTCATTTTTCCCTCAAGCTGAAGCAGGGGGCAGGTCTGCAGTTGGACATGTGTAGTGTAGCTGAGCAGAGCTGGGAGTGGATGGGGAACCATGGAGGATTCCAGGGCAAGTTTTGCAATTCCATTGCGAAAGTTTAATGTACTTCTAATCTAAATGGCTTTTCAAGCCAGTTGTCCTCTATCTTTGCCTGACATAGGCACTCAAAATTTCCTTGTATTCACTTAAGCTCTTCACTGGAGCCTTTTTTCAAGCAGTGCCTGAGGAGACAAGTTTATCTGTTGACATTAAACTTGTCAGATTCATTATTTACATTGTTGTGAACTTGTGTTTTCACTTGAGGAATAGCTGTAAAGTGACTTTGTATTAACCAAATGTTGTTACCTCCCAAATTTTTGCAAATCCATGCCAGGTTTTACAGGCAGAATAGGCTCTAACGCTAACACTGGGATTGGTACTGTCATCTGCCTAAGCCACAAAGTTTTGTAACCCTGACTTGTGCCAATAAAAATGTTTCACTGAGTGTGTTTTGGACATTTAATACAAAAGCACAGCAGATGAAAGCAGCAGTTTTCATAGTTCATTCTGCCATCTTTGCATCCATCGTGTAGAACGAGCTCTGAAGCCCTCAAGCACATCTGAGGAGGTTCTCACAGCAGTGTTTCCTGAGGCAGAGTAAAAAGCCTGAAGGAGCCGTAAGCTGTGAACTGGAGCCTACAGCCTGTATGGTGAAGGAGATGTTCTTGGAAAGGGCAGAAGAGAGTCCATTTTGACACGTTAGATGATTCGTTTGTTTAGTGAAATACTAACAGAGGGGCTGGGTTTTTTGTGCATTGGATGGGTCTTGATGACTCCTACTTTCCAAGATTTTGTGGTACAGATTCTCATTCTTCAGGAAATAATAGCTCAAGTAAAGACTGAGTTAGTCTTTCACCCACATCTGATTCAATTCTGTCTTTTTCAGATATGTTATTTTACAGGAATTACTAAATATGGAAAATGGGCTCTGTCAAGCACAGCAGAGCTAATTTATGTGCTCATCGGTCAGATTGTCATTACTGGCTTTCATTCATGAGTTGAATTATTTCTAGAAAAAAAAAAAAACAACTTGATTTGAATGCACATGCTAATAGGATTACAGAGTTCCCATTCTGGCTCATCCTCTTTGACTTCTGTGGAAAAATCCTTTTCTCTCAGGCTGTTTTTCTTGGGTGAGAAATGGAGCCATATGTAAATCAGAAGAAGATTCATCTCTTCTCAACTAAAGCAAGATTGTGACCTGCCATAGTCACCTGTCTTCATACTTATATTCTGTATTAACCTCTGGTTGTGGAAGCATGTTTTCTTCTGAGTTGCTGTGAGAAGCCTTTCCCTTTTCCCATTTAGAGATCTGAGCTCCTGCAGAGTCTGGTGCTGCATGAGCCTGATCAGACAGACTTCCCCTCCCATCCATGCTCTGGGGAACAGGGAGGTAAAAATAAAATGTCTTGTATTTATGTTCCAGCAGTAGTTCCTACTGGCTCAAATGGGAATATAACTGTGCCTGTAAAACAGATCTATGAGATTTTTGTTTTTCCTTTCACCCAAGGTTGCATAGAACTGGAACCTTTAATTATGCAAGTGAAAGAGCTGTGCTTTTATAGGCATCTGTTCATTTGAGCAACAACAAATATTTCATGCCTCTGGCGGTACAAAAGCTCTGAATGTTTAAACTCTTCGGTCTGTCTGAGTATCTGTCACAGTCCTATTGCCAAAAGTTTCTTGGAGGTTTGCTTAGGGGTGTTTTGGAAACTATAATTTCTTCTGTCTGAATGAATGGTTTGGCCAGGAAATCAAGCTAGCCACACTAGTCTGCTGACCAACATACACCCATTTAACCTCACCAAATACCTTTTTTTAGACATGGGACTTCGGTGGCAGGACAACTGCTCGCTGCAGCTCTCTGCCAAGCCCTGACGTTCCTGCAGACCTGTTGCAGTGTGAGGGCAGGAGCTGCTGTGCAGGTCCTTGCAGGCAGCAGCAGCTGCCTGAATTACCATGCAATGTGCTGCTGCATCTTTTCCAAAGCGCTCTCTGGCTTTTCTGAAGCAAACTGTATCTCCAAACAGCTCTGCCAATACAGTTTGCAAAGCACACATGTTCTAGTGCGTTGCCGGAAGGGCACAGCAACATGTCCTCCTCTTCCACTTGATCCACCTGGTGTCTGGATCTCAGGCTAGTATCAAGTGTCATGATTAATGTATTTGTAGCCGTACGTGCCGCAGAAGCAGTGGAGCTCACACAAGCTCAGCCTAGGAGGTTGTCTTCAAAGTCTTTCCTGGCACGTTCTTTGTTTCGTGTGTTTCTGTCTCTCATTTCATGAGTGCTCTTCCCTGAGCTCGAGTCCTGCCTCTGCAACCATGTCGAGGCGACCTGCTTTGTGTGCAAAGGAAATCATTCCCAGCAGGGCTGGCAAACGACAAGTGTGACTTGCTCAGAAATGCGTCAATATTTGCAGTTCCTTTAAAAAAGAAAAGGAAAAAAGGTCATGAGTATTGTGTGTGGACTCTCAATGTGGGTTTTGGATACTGCATGTTTGGCAATGGTGAGAAGTGGGATGATGAGATGGTAGTGCTTTGTACGTGTGTAGGGTGCTGGGTAGAGCAAACTTGCCCCACCTCTAGGGGCTCACATGGTGGCTGTGGAGCAGGGACATTCATACTAGCCTTTTTCTTCCACCCAGAATCATAGAATCATAGAATGGTAGGGGCTGGAAGGGACCTCTGGAGATCACAGAGTCCAACCCCCCTGCCAACACAGGAACACCCAGGGCAGGCCATACAGGAAGAGATCCAGGTGGGTCTCGAGAGTCCCTAAGATGGAGACTCCACAATCTCTCTGGGCAGCCTGTTCCAGGCTCTGTCACCCTCACAGTGAAGTTTTTCCTCATGTTGAGTTGGAACTTCCTGTGTTTCCCCTTGCTACCATTACCTCTCCTCTTATCATGGGGGACAACTGAAAAAAGACTGGTCCCTTCTACTTGACACCCACACTTCAGATATTTGTAAACATTGATAAGATCCCCTCTCAGTCTTCTCTTTTCCAGGATGTTCTGGTCCCTTCATCATCTTTGTAGCTCTCCGTTGGACTCCTTCCAGTATTTCCCTGTCCCTCTTGAACTGGGGAGACCAGAGCTGAACACAATACTCCAAATGCGGTCTCACTAGTGGAGAGTAGAGCGGGAGGAGAACCTCCTTCAACCTCCCTGCCTATCCTCTAGCTAGAAGAGACTATTTTACTAAGTAAAGGTGAGATAAGGCCATATTTTCCATTCTTGTGCTGTGTGGGCCAAGTGAAGCCCAGGATCTGTCCCAGATGCCTTACAGTAGTCAGCCACGGCACTTCAGTGCTCAAGGAGAAAGAAGGAGACTTTAGATCTGCCAGGGCTGTGTACAGCATGGCACAGCCAACATATAGTAACCCTTGGTAAATAGCCTTTGTCATCACCAAAGACATGACCATGAGTGGAAAAATCCAGAGCCTTATTCAAGTGAAATTGTGGCATGGTGTGAAACACCTACCTCGCCAAACCTTTTGGTTTGCTTTCATCATGGCTTGCAGCTCTGGAGGCCTGATGTTTGGTCAGCAGAAGTTTCCTGGCTCTAGATTAAACTTTGGACAAAATTCCTGCAAATGGGCAGGGTGGGCTGTGGGCCAGCCTGGGACTTGAACTGTTTCTGCTCACCTGCTGCCTTCCCTGAGATAACAGGGGAAAATGACTGACCATCATTTTTCCCAAAACGGCCTCGAGCGAAGAGTGTCACAGTGTGAGAGGTGCCGTCTGTCTGTCCATGCCCCAGCCATGGCTGTGCTGCCTGAAGAAAGGAGAGGAAGGCAGCAAAACTGGGACCTGTCCCTGATCATAAAACCAAGGGTGTTTCCTGGTGGGAGGGAAGTCCCTGCTCCTTCCATCACAGACTTCAGCATTCCCAGATTGGGCCCTACTTTGAGCCTGCTGGGCTGAGATAGAATTGTGTGTCTTGGTCACAAGTCTTTGGGGTGGAGAGGGTTGACTGAGGCTCCATATAGCCTCCTATCAGCTCTCCTCCCTTACTAAAAGGTAAATTGGCAAGGTGCCGTCAACCGGAGATAGGAGTTTGTTCTATGTTACTTCCAAGCTGTAATAAAAACCTCTCTGTGCATTAATCAACCAAGATGTGGTAAGAGCAGCTTGTCCTCGGTTCTCAACCTCCCCCCAAGCCAAGTCCGCAGCAAAGGCAGTGTCCATGGTATGCTTCTTGCCCCAAGTCATCCCTGATGGTGGCAACCTCCACAGACCAATCGCTTCCAGCATTTCTCCTTCCATGACTGCAGCTCAGCTCCCTTTGCAACAGTAATTCTTAAAGTTAAGTCTCCTGCAGCAGCAGTGGGAGTGCAGGCACCTGAGGGCACCCCACTTGGCCCAGCCCCTTGATGAGGAGCCCTCGAGCTTCCTCCACCTCCTGAGGGGCTTTTGGTGCTGCTGTGAGATAGATGGATGAGGGCGTTTGAAAATCAAAATCACCATTGCAAAACACTGAATGTTGCTGGTGCAAGGTGGCCCAATAAACTCCCAGAGCATCATGTGAAGCCTGCGAGAGGAGACTATCGAAAGCCTACTGAGTAGAAGATAAGCTGGCCACTGGCAAATACTATCTTGTGCTCGTTGATTTAACACCACTTCATGTGCATGAAATAAGATCAGCGGGAGCTGGCTAAACCCCGACCTCTTTGAGATAAGGCTGCTACTTTGCCCTTACAGAGGAATGTCAGAAAACCCCCAGTGGCCCCACATGGGATCTGTCCTCCCAGACCCTCTCATGCTCACTCCTGTTGTCAGAAGACAAACGATTTGGATTTTCTTCCTGTCTGGGAAATGAACTTTGACTTCCTCTAGCTTGTTACAATTATTTCCATATGTTCTAAAAGCCTAACTTTTGACCTCAGGTATGTAATACATCATTGGTTCAACTTCTGACTAAGGCTGTCTATGGCTAGAAAATATTGAAACTCTCATGGTCTGCATTCTACAAGCTGGCAGACAAGGCAGGCTGCCATCTCTGCTTGGTTCATATCTGGCTATGAGCAGCAGCTGTCTGCCCAGTGGGGTAGGAGCTCTGCCTGCAGGTGGCTTCTAAAACAGTGTAGGGAATGATTCTCTGGGAGAGTGGCTCTTCCTCAGCATGTACTACCCAGTATCTCCAATGATATTTATTGCTCAGTTGAGAATATCTGAATGCACCAGGCTATTTCCATGAGTTGTAACTTATGTTTTTATTTTCTGCTTGGGCAGATAAAAGATTCAGAGAGAACCATCTAAAAATGTTTACTAACATCAGCTGTTTGCTTTCTGATGTACAATCTGAGATCTATCTTAGAGGAGTGTGACAATTTCTGAATTCTGTAAAGGAGAAAAAAAAATATTCTTATACTGTGTGGGATTAAACATCTCACCCGTGATTGCTCTTGGGGAGGGAGTTGCCTTGCCATGGTTTCAGAAAGGTGAAAACAGGACACTTGTTCCTAAAGGGCAATTGAGAAATCTTTGAGCAACTTGTTTGCTTTGGTTTAAAAGACTTATTGACATTGGCACATCATTGATCTGTTGCTTTTGGGGGGAGTAAGGGAGGTTGCACCCATTTCTAAGGTGCTAGTCTGAACATGTGTATTGATAACTGCAGTTGGATACAGCTCAGTGGACTCTCCTGCTTGGATATAATGCAAGTCTCTTTTAATTTTAAGCAAACCTCGTATCTCCTTCTTGGGAGTTTTCTTCAGTTTGAAAAATCTGTCACCTTCTGTAATTGTTCATTACAGTTTCTTAGTTCTAGGGAAGGTGTGAAGTCTTCTGGCAAATGGCTTTCAGGGGCAAAGGAGATAATTTTAAGGTGCTTCAAATAACCTTCAAAAGTTAATAAGTAGTCTAACTAACAATAACGTCATTGAGGTCTGGAAACAGCTGAGAAACATTTATGGAATTGGAACCTGACAAATTGTTGGTGACTGTCAGGTCTCCTTCAGTACTAATCTGCTTTTTCTGCTTATTTTTTTCCTGGTAATTCACAATGAAATCTGTTGGAAGAAGCTGAGAAATTCAGCACTTAGTGTGATTTTCAGGCTTTCATCAAAAACTAGGTAACTGCTGTCTGCAATCTTTCATAAGGACAGACAACGTGGTAGAAAATAAGAGAAATGTGGAAGATTGTGAAAAATTCCTGTTGGAGGGCATATTCCTCTCTCTGGTGTGCAATAAAGTTTACACAAAATCCATAAGTCACAAAACCTTTCATCGAGGCTGCTTGTATTTTCACGCTTAGGATTGCCAGCTCTCAATGTTTACTAGGAAATGGAGGAGGTACTGGTATGATCTCTCACCTGCATTATTTTCTTCCAGATGCATATTCAGTCTCTTCCAATGACAACGGGGGCAAGTCCGATTCAGTGGCCAACTTACAACCTCAGCCATCTCTCAACTCCATCCAGAGCTCTCCTGGCCCTAAGCGCTCGACCAACACCCTGAAGAAATGGTTGACTAGTCCTGTGCGCCGTCTGAACAGCGGGAAAACCGAGAGCAACATCAAGAAACAAAAGAAGGTTCGAGATGGAAGGAAGAGCTTTGACCTCGGCTCACCAAAGACTGGAGATGAAACCACTCCTCAAGGAGACAGTGCAGATGAGGTGTGTGTTGGTGTTTGTTGCAGGAAAGACCGTATCTCTGATCGTATCATTTGTGGTGTGTGATTCACTCTTGAGTAAACACAGTTCCCTTAGGGTCTAAAAGCAGCGAATCGTATTTAAAATGGCATTGATCAAAGCTGTGTTGCAAAGAGCATTGTCATCCAAAGAGCAGTGGAATGCATAGGGAACAGCATTTTAAAGTCTGCATGTATTACTGTCCTTCGACTAGATTTTTTTTTTTAATAGCCTATTAGAAAGCTGTCAAGGATAGAAATTAAGTTATTCTTGAGCAGCCTTTATCACTTTTTGCTGAGGTTCATATCACCTTTATCCTACAGTGGCAGTGTAATTCCTTACTGAAAGAAAACACTCAGAGAAATAGCCATGTTTCTGTTAAATCTGCTGTATATTTGTAGCTACAATTTCAGTTCAGGCATATTCTTTGCCAGAATATTTCTTTCCTGATAAAGCGAATAAGGAATTACAAGCAAGAGTGGAGAAGATACTAAGTGAACAAAAACAGAGGATCACATTTTAAAAACTGTACACTGAGCTGTTCTGAGTTAAAATAAAAAATATTCTACCAGCACACAGACAGCAATAACTGCCTTAGCTGCTTGGGTGATCTATAAACTGTATTTCTGTAGCTCTTAATGAGGATTAACAGGAAAAACCTTATGTAGTTATTACTTGTCTTCCATGATGCTTGGCATTACGTGCAATTCTCTCCACCAAGTGCAAAATTGGCCCAGTATTAGTATTATCAGATTCAAAGCCTGTTGGTAGAGCTCAGATAGCTAAAAAGATAAAATAAACCTGTCCCTGCTTCTAATTATATTTAACTTTTCTTCAGAAGAGCAAGAAGGGTTGGGGAGAAGATGAGCCAGATGAAGAGTCTCACACACCTCTTCCTCCTCCTATGAAGATTTTTGATAATGATCCAACCCAAGATGAGATGGTAAGGCCTCCCCTACTATATGATTCCATATCAGTTTGCTGTTTAAGTGCATTTTTCATATGGCCATCTCACAGTGGTTTTGTAGCGGTCTTGTAGTATCCAGGGCCTACACTTGTGGTTATAAAAGATTCCTACGTACAGTACAGATCACAATCTAATACCTTCCACCAACTGTATTTACAAATAGTGCTGGATAAGCAATTGAGCCCTGTCATCCCATTTCATGAAAGGTCAATCATGTGTTTGTGTTGTGTGTGGTCAGAAATTCCATTCGGGCTGATAACACATGTTGTCCACATCCATTTTAAAAGTGCTGTTGATATCTGGCAATAGTAGCAGAAATGGTATTTGTGGCAGCCTGGGCCTGAGGAGTAGGACAGATGCTGGAGTCTACTTGAATCCAGTAGATAGCTTGGGCTCTCCACTCAGGCTTTATGCATGATCGGGATCCAGGGATGTTGTCAGTCTGTGCCTCACCGTCCACCCTCCATTCTGAAGTGCTTGTAAAACTTGCACATGGAAAAGCCTACTCGGTACTACTCTTTGACATTGTCAGCCTGTGTGGCTGATCATCACTGAATGGGCAGTCCATCAGCTCCAGTTAGTTCAGAAGCCCATAAGGTATCTGAAGTCCCTCTCAGGTACTTGGTCTGCCCATCTTTGTGCACCATGCTGGTGGTGGTAGTTCTCTGCTCTTAGCTAGGGTCTCTTGAATGTTGTCAGAATTGCTAGTAGCTGGTGCAGTAGCTTGCAGAGTCCTTCAGTTGCTTTCTTGGACTTGGGGTGTGAATCTGTGAATACAGCTATGACAGTGGTTCACATTCATGGCCAATGCATGTGTCCTCTCCCCCCCACTTTCCTGGTGCTGTTTTCTCCCTTGTAGAAACCCATCCTCCTGTTTAGCTGTTTCCTGCTGGCATCTGTTTTTAGCAATGCTACTTCTGTATCTCTATACTCTGATTGTAATTACTGCATGCAAAGAAGCAAGGGTAGAGGAGATTAATGATTTGTCAGAAAAAAAAACCAAAAAACCAACAACCCAGAATGTTCCTGGGCAAGCTTCAGGCAGGAATTTGGAAATACAGAGAAGGGTGCAAAAATTTAGGAGACTTAAGGAGCAGAGTGATGGAGGAAAAGATCTGGGGGCTTGCTGCTAATCTGTCAGGAAATGTTATGACATTGTGGTGGCAGCAAGACCAGAAGGAAGCAGCTGGAGTTGTGGACTCTTGCCCTCTGAGTGCTGTGTGTGCGGCTGACTGTCTGGCGAGGGGCAGAGGAGAAAGGTCAGTGAAGCAGAGCCATGGTGGATCCATGCCCAGCACAATAGCAGTTGCTCCTAGCTTGTTCCCTGTGGTGTTTAGCTAAATGTTTTGAGGTTAGTTTGCTTTTAGGTTTTTTTCAGAGGTTGTTTTGGTTTATTTTTTAAATAAAAACAAAACCGCTTTAGTTGTGTCACTATTTATGATTTTTAACATGCCATGTGATTTCAGTGTTTCTTAAATTCACTTCTGACAGCACCAATGTTGTGGAACTAAACTGTTTTCCACTCCAGATGTGTAAAGCTTTATAGAGTGTTTTGGTATCCTGTTTCTTCAGCAGCTTCTAAAAGAGAAGAGCAAGATTCATCCAAACCCCTTTTTCTCTCTCTTTTTCTTCCCCTACTCACTTTTTGTTACCAGGGAAAAAAGCTTAGGCTCACAGACATGGCTCCTAAATTCCCTAGCACAGGAGCACCACCTTGGCAATGTTTGAGTCACGCTGGAAACGAAAGGTTTTTAACAGTGTTAATTCAGGCAAAGCTCCCTGCTCATGTCCTACTCTTGCTTACAGGCATGGGTTTAGGTTGGACTAGCAGCAGCATGGGGAAGTAGCGGTGGAAGGTGAGAGATGTCCTCAAAGTGTGGAAGGTGGCACCTTTCCCTGACCCCTTCTGCAAGGCAGCAGTAATTGTGCCTCACTGCTCCTGGAGGCTTTTATAAAGACAAATTGCAAGATACCTTCATATTAGAAATTCATACTTTACTTCCTGGGAAATAGAAATACCATTTTTCCACTCGCCCCACACAAACAAAACTCTCTGTTCAATCACAGAAGAGTTTCATTTTGCCCTGAAAGGCTTGTAGGCAGCAAATGTTCCATGCTCCCTTCAAAATCCTGCAGTTATTTACTTTTCAGAGATATTGAGCAATTTCAGTTAAAAGAAGTGAGGACAACAGCTGTTTAGTGCCTCCAAAATTTAGCTTCCTGCCGGAATGGTTATTTTAGTGGTTATCATCTATGTATTTGTCCAGTGGCTCTTTAAAGTTCCTATTTTCAGTCTTTTTTCTGAAGCACGTCTGTCCACATTGCAGGTGAAACAGGCTGTCTCAGCTTTTACATTTGTATGAGATTCCTGCATAACCAGCCTAATTCCTCAATTACCAGCCTGATTATCTGTAGTTTTTGTTGTTGTTGTGTTTAGATCTGTTGATTAGATGTATCATTTGTGGAAGACAAGACGATGAGTGGCAGGCTGTTCACGCTTCTGCTCTGTCACAGGGCTTCTGGTTGGGATTGGTCTCCTTTGCCTTTTTTTTTCTTTTCCTGGGGCTGTGTCGCTCAAGATGAGTAACCTCCCCAGAGGGTTGCTTAAAGAGGTGGCCAGCTGCCTAATTCCTGCCATCACATTTCCAAATTTCACTCCCAGCACTATTTAATTTCAGATGCATGTTTGTTGGCACCTGCACAATGACTTCACTGAAATAGCTGCTCTTAAGAAGACCTTTATTAAACAGCTGAGAGATGAAGAAGTTTTTTAGTCATTTTAAAGCAGTATTTATAAAAATTTAGCTATGCTTTAGCCTGTATCAGCCTGCCAAAAGCAGGTTATCAAAGGGCTTATAATTTTAAACAGAACTTGTGTTTCGTTCAGAAGAAATGTGCGTACAGGTGAGCTAATAGATATCAATTCCCATAGCTATCGCATGAGATAGGATTTTCAAAGTGAGGTTTCTTATGACAACAACCAAGGGGTGAAGAGGCCAATACAGACCAAAAACTTTAAACTAAAACTGAATATTTCACACAGAGGCCAGGCTTTGCAGCACCGTGGGGGATGCTTGGACCTCTTCAGAGGTCTTGGTGTTTCTGGAGGTTTGTAACATACAACAGCTGTTAGCTGTGGCTACATGCATGTGGAGACATCCAAAGACATTACATGATGTCAGACATCTAAAATCAATTACGTGCGACCAGCAGACAGCATAGAGAAACAAGACTGAAAATAGTCTAACTAATGTCAATAGGGAAAAGTGGACACCTCCAAAGAGTGTTGCTTCCCTCCTGTGCTGGGTACCTAGGAGAGGTGAGATATGTAGGGGTGTTTTCTTGCCACTGATTGCAGAGAGGAGATAGAAAAGATGCACATTTGAGATGGCTGAAGTTGTATGAATGGGAGGTGTCATCCACATCCATTTGGAGTTGCAATTGATCTGTGGGGAATTGAGCGGGAATGTTTTATTCCCTTCCCTATTGCCTGTAACTCCATGTGTACCTTGTACTTGACTGCATTTATTAAATATATATATGTATGGAGGAGGGCATAATTTACATCTGCAGTAACAAGATAAATTTTCTGAAGCCTGTAGATGTCCTTTGAAGGAGGAACCAACAGACATTAAGAGTGTTGTAGCCCGGTTGCAAATTAACTTTAGTTCTTGAACACTGTTCCCCAGTTCCCAGCCTTGGAACTGCTACAGGGAGATGTGCAGCCAGAGGTGGATGGCAATTCTGTGCTTGTCTGATACGGCAACACTCACTCACATGACCATGCATGAGGTCCTCTAACCCTCCTGCTCCCCTTCCATGTTCATTCTCTTGTCTCAGAAGCTGCTTCACTGACCACTGTTTTCCTACACCCTCCTCATCCTGCTAACTTGCTTTTCCTTTGCAACCTGGTGTCTTGCAGTCCTCTTCTTTGCTAGCTGCTCGACAGAGCTCCTCTGATGTCCCAACTGCTGCAGATCTTGTCAGTGCAATAGAAAAGTTGGTCAAAAGTAAGCTGGTAAGTTTAGTGTTGTGAAAGCTGTGTACACAACAGGTCTAATATGACTCTAGGGAAGGGCTTTAAAGTCTACCTCTTGTTTCTGGTTTCCTTGCTTTTCACCTTCATCTGCTATGCTTTTATTAACCCTGTGTGCTCTACTTCTTAGGAGAGTCACTAATATTTTTGAAGCCTACATCTCACGTTGCCACACAGGCTCTGTGCTGCGTAGTCAAAAGGTGCTTTTGGAGTGGGCTTTGCAGAGCATGAGCTATTGTACTATACTCTTCCTAGGGTCTTGTTGGTAATCAATTATTTTTACACAGTGGGATGATTTTTTTGTTTTGTTGTAAAACTTGTTCTGAGACACAGGAGTTTTACTACTCAATGTGTGACATTTTTTGTATTCTGACTTCCCTGAAAAGACCCTCTAAAGAGTAGAACTGCTTGAAGTATCACAGCTGTGCTTTAATTTTACAGAGATTCACATGTTGCTTTTGACCTGCCTTGTCAACTCTTTCTGACAGGCAGTGGAATAAGCCATAAAAATGGGCCGAGTTTAATTTGTTCAAAAATGTCAGTATTGTGTATTCTTTCTGTCTGTTGGGCAAGGAGTAAATCCTGTTTCAGATCTTCAGTTCTCTTGAAGTTTTCTCTAAAACAGTTCAAAATTTTAATATCAAAGCAAAAACTTTTTTACATGTCTTAATTAACAAGTTCTACTTAATTAATGTTCTACTTAATCAACAAGTCAAGGTTAACGCAGGGTTATGATGAGCCTACAAAGGTTCATTTCCTTACAAACACTGGAAGGATGAAGAGAGTAAAAACAAAGCAAAAAAAACTGCACTGATCATTTTATTACTGTAGCTCTGTGTAAGCAGCATTATCTAGTGAATCATTTCAGAGGGATTTTGTATTTTCTCAGTTTGAGATGCTGGTACATGAAAATAGTCCGCATTCACAGAGTACCTGATAAGGAGTAAATGGTGGAAGAGCTCCATGTGACATGGGAAATTGAGAAGGGCATTCCCAGAAAATTTACTCAAAATAGTTTTATTGCATCAGGTATTTCATTAATCCAGTTAGATATATTTCCAGAGAATATTTTATTTTCTTTCCTTCACATACAGCCTATTAGGTTAATTGCAGTTACTTTCCAGGGATCTGGGGGAAATGATGATTATTGTGAAATGTTACCATATATCAGTATATTTCTGTGTCATTTTGTGGTTTACTTTACTAAGAATCCCTATTCAGTCTTTGGCAGAGAAAGAGCGACCACATGTAGTCTTAACACAGGTTCTGATAGAGACATCAGGATATTTTCAGATTGTTTTGAAATAATTTGGAAGACTTTTCTCATCCTGGGGCTACTGGAACATCTTTTCCCACTTTCTAGCAAAAGGACAGCTTTTTTGTTTTAATGCTTTTGGAGGGTGGGGTGTGGGGGTGTCTTATATCAACTTAAAACTAGTTTGGTTTTGTTTCACTAAATCCTGCAGGGGAGTATTGCTGAATATTCTGTTTGGTTTTAGGCTGTAGTGTTGCCTGCAGAACTAACTTGAAATGGAAGATAACACTGATGCTTGAGTTCAAGGATGTTTATTCTATTGTTCTTCGGGGTTTTTCTAGACTCTTGAAGGAGGATCTTACCGAGGAGGCTTAAAAGATGCTACTGGCTGCTTAAATGAAGGAATGACACCTTCAACTCCCCCAAGAAACCTTGAAGAGGAACAAAAAGCCAAAGCAATGAGAGGCAGGATGTAAGTTGTCTTGCTGGTTCTTCCTTCTGAAATAGGCACCCAGGGAGTGTACACATAGCTGCACTAAAGAATACTTTGTAGTCAGTGAATAAGCATGGAACTGAGAACAAAACTGTTCTGCTTGCTTATGGTTTTTTTTTTAACCTGTAAAAATACTTTATAAAAGCACTTGCACACCCACAGAGTTCATCATCACTCTTTAAAATGTATGGCTTTTACCCCAAATATTCTGTTGCTGTAAAAGCCTCTGAACAGCTAGACAATGGTTGCTGAGATGTTTTCATTGGTAATTACTACATTGCCAGAGGTTACATCAGCTCTCAAAGGGGGAAATGTGGTTGACCTCGTTAGTTACATTCTAGGAAAAAAAGCACAGAATCCCACTGCGATTTTTGAATGAAAGAATATTTTTTGCCTTAGTTATTGGCAAAGTAAGGAGCAGAATTTGGATGCATTTGTGGTAGAAACACGCCACTGAAAAGAAAGCTTCATTTGGGAAACCCTCATGTTCCTGGTAAAAGGAGGGGGAAAAAATGGCCATGGCTCATGAAAGTTGTTTTTTAAACCACACTTCCCTAAGTGTAACAAAAATAACCCTGTGACTTCAAAAGCTTATCATGATTAACACATTTCTTAAATGCATAATTCAGCTGAAGGACACGGAGAGAGTTGGAGAAGAGAGCTGAGGTAGCTGGTTATTTTATGCTGCCTCTTAGAGTAACAACAGTAACTGCAAGTGATCTAGTCAAACAGTAGATTGAGGAGAAAAGTAATGGCCTGTACAGGTCTCACTGGAGCGTGGTAAGGTGAGAATTAGAAGATCAGCCCATTTGGGAAAGAAACCAAGCAGGGAAGGAAACCAAGTCATGGGAAAACAAGGAGGTAGTTAAGAGTAGAAAAGGAGGTAAAAGCAAAGTGTCCCAGGTCTGTGAAAGCCACCATTTGCTCCTGCAGTTTGTTGTAGGAAGCCAGAGAAGCAATATAGTGAGGGTCTGCATCAACTCCCAGCAGCAGGCAGGGACATGACACTCCTGGATGTGTTTCTGAAAGGGAGTTTTCTACTAGACAGCTGTCAGCCTTCCTGCAGGGAACATCTCTGCCCATGCCCGTCTCCTAAAAGCTCCTCAATATTGCAAACTTTTGGATTTCTCTGGTAGCAATTCATTAATTAGATAACTGGCAACTAACTGCAGGTCACAGTTTCAGTGCAGAGACCTTTGCCACTTAAGTGTAGATACAATAATGGTTCCTAGCTTGTGGCACTTCTGGCAGGGGGACTGGCAGCGTTAGGTGTAATTAGGGGCTGCCTCCATCCAGATTTCCCGAATGCCAGGATGTTTAGGAGCACCTGCTAGTGGCTTTCAGCACATCTGCCTCCTCTCCAGCATCTTTCTATCTGTGTTCTGTACCTCTGAGACTCACTGGGTTTAATTCCATAGCCATACGAGACCGTTGAGCTCTCAACTCGAGCTGTGACCATCCCCCCTCCCCACAAACCATCAGCTGAATCTTTTCACAGGCACAGGCAGTAATTTCCTGTGTCTCCAGCAGCATGTGCATGATGGCAGTCAGCTCTGGTGTTAGGAAATCCCTGTTCCATCAGGATTGATTGCTGCATTTCTATGAGCAATAAGGCAATAGTGTCATTGAGTAGCGTTGTTCACTATAGATTTAATACAGAGGTACTGAGACACTGCAATATTCAGACTTACTTAGAACTGAGGACGCTCTATCTGTGTTCCAGTTCATGCCATTTTAAATGCAGCTGTGTAGTCAACATCTGCTGGTGACCAGGGCAGACAATTTCCAAGTGACTGCCTGGCCCTTGCACCATGTTATCAGATGAATGAACCTGAATTTTTGGCAGCATGCATCTTAGAAACCTTAAATTTGGTCATACCTCTAAGTTCCTGTGTCAGGTAGGCTTCAGTGAAATAATAGGCTGGGCAAGGTTCATTTTTCTGTGTGCTAGGAAGGGGGGAGCTGGGGGAATGCTGATGCCAAGTTTAAGGTAAGCTGTGGAGGTGCAGGCCCGGGTTCCTAATAGTGGTGTAACATCACAGGTTTAGTCTGTTCACCTGACAGACACCTGGTCGCTGCAGTGATTTTTAATTCACACCCACCTGCCTACATGTCCTGTGGTATTATGCAGTACAAGTTCCTGCTACTTCATTTCTAAAGCGGGGCTTGGCCAGATGGATCCTTGCAGTAACTCAAACCAAAGGAGAGACAGTGGGCAGGTGGGAGTGGTTCTCCCCATTCCCTCAGCAGCTCTCTGTGTTCATGCGGAGCAGTGCAGACAGAGGTGGTATGAGACAAGTGACCTCCCAGCACAGCTCCCTGGGCAGAGGACACGTGGCAAGCCTTTTGCAAGGGCACAGTAGGTCAGCCAGCAAGAGAGACTCTACAGCATAGGCTTATTCAGGCCACATGCTACTGCTTTGTAAAAGAGCAGCCTTTTGCCCAGTGCATGTTTACTACCCAGGCACACCACTTGGCAGGGCACTTCAGAGAGCACAAGCATCTGGCATCACTGCTGCCCGCGTGTCTTCTGCCAAGGGGGCTGGATTTCAGTCTCAAATGAACAAGAAGCTGTTTGACCTTTTCCTGCCATGTGTCTTAAGTATCTCCTCCACTCTGAGCAAGGCACATGCTGGCGGCACAGTGGGAGCAGGACTTACTTTCTCAGTAACCTCTCATAACTGAGTCTCTCCTTGCAATGCCTGTCTACTTATTCTCTCCTCCAGGCTTTTATCTTAGCACTGTTTGCCCTCAGCCCTGTCATTTCAAGTGGGTACATCTGCTGATTGATGTGAACAGAGCAATATTAGACATGAAAGCACTCCTCTGTCTTGTTAGCCTTGTTACTGCCTTAGTGAACTTGAGCACAGATGGAGTTTATTTGTCATGTGCCAAATCTATGTATTGGCGTAATTGAGAGGCAAACTGTCTGCAGCGAGCTGTAACTTTTTGAAATTGTCCTCAAAAGAACACTGTGATTAGTCAGTTTGATTTACAAAGGAAGTGGCTTATTTAGCTTGCTGTTGTTTGCATGCATCGGACCTTCGTTAGATTCTTCTCAGGATTATTAGCTCTAAAATCTGTGTACAGCATTTGACACCCACACATAGATTACCTAGTCTGAAAGATTAAGCTCTTTGTTATGGCGGGAGAGGCAATTTGTTTTCCAAGTGTTTAAAACATCCAAGTTAAAACTTAAATTGCTGATTCTTTGGCAAAGACAGAGAGACTAGGGCAAGAAATTGTTTCCTGCTTGCTACAAAATGGGTCAGGATATGTCTCCATTGCTATCAGGGTGGCTGCATGGGCGATAGAAGAGAGGAGAGCGAGGACGGGGAGTTCAGAGTACTGTCAGCTAGTTGTGCTGCTGCTATTTCAACCATCCTAGGATGTGGGGGGAAGAGGGATAGGAGGAAAAAGTGTTTAAGAGAATTGAAACTACCCTGACCTGAAATGTGTTGGTTTTGTCATTTACATTCGACTGAGCTTTAAGTAAGTAAAGAGTGAGTTGTGTTATGTGACCTGGATGATGGTGGGGTTTTATGAAGAGGTAAGAGAAGCAAACAGTAACGTCAAGAAATATGGTCAAATACGTATGTGTTCTGTTTTAATTTAGGTTTGTCTTAAATGAGCTGGTACAGACCGAAAAAGACTACGTCAAAGACTTGGGAACTGTTGTGGAGGTGAGCTGAAGCAAACACTGCTATGCAAAATGTTTTCTTACTAACAACCACCATCTGACAAGTGACAACAACAAAAAATACAGCATGAGAAACAAACTGCTTCATTTTGCACTCTGCTTCCATGGTCCCCTTCTCATGTTGACAGAAACAGGAATAAATGTCTCTGGAAACTATTTTGGTTTCCATCTAACAAATGTTGTATTTTAGGTTTCAGCTCTAGTGTGCAAAGTTCTTTACTAGCCTGCTTGTGACAAACTCTTTCTGCCGTAATGCAGCCTTGAGTGCATTGGTGGAGAATAACTTATGCTCCTAGCACTTACTTTGTGTTTTCCTTGCTGTGATATTGAGTAATGGCAACATGTAATTTACTTGAGTTTGCACCCAGACTGAAGTCCTGTGTCCTGTACCTTTCCAGAAGCTGTTTTGGGATCTATGCTGAGGTGTGTGTGTGGCCCGTGGATTCTTGTTTTGAAAAAAAATCCCTTGAGATGAAATAGAGTTTGGAGGGTTTTTTTTCTGTTAAAATACAGTCATAGTTTTTTAAGCTTCAACTTATAAAGACCTGGCCAATCCCTAGGGATCACCTGTCAGAGCCAACTCCCGTGCAAGTTTTTTTTCCTCCTGTGCAATATTTTTTTTCCTAGCCAGGGCTCAGAACTGGAGGCATGTGATTAAAGTGGGCTTTTGGCAATGTTTTGGTCATTCACTAGTCCAAGGAGAATTATCAGCTCAACTAACAGTGATTTTCAACAGCTTCCAAACTTGAAGACCTTTGTGTTATCTTCTATTTATGTCATGCACCACTGGCAAAACTGACAGGGCTGTAGTGCTCCAAAGGCTTATAAAGAAACTCTCAGGAGGTGTGAGAAATCCTATTCTTGTGACTCTTTAAACTTACTGCTTGGCTTTGTGCTCCCATGAAGTACTCATGGTGATGGATAGAAGAGCTTCGTACAGAGTCTGGCTTTTTCCTCTTACCAGAGAAGCCCATAATTTGATGAACTATTTTTGTTTAACTTTTATGTTCTAATTGCACTAGTCACTTCAGTGACATCTAATAATAGTTTGTATAAGTATTGTAGATATTCAGAATAAATCCTTGTAATGTTTTATTTCAAGCAAACTGTGTAATTTAAAGTATCTAGATGGGTTTCTCGTTTTAAATTGTAGAAAAGGTATTTTAAGCATTTTCAATATAAAAAATACTGACATTAAACTTCTGCTTCTTTGAAAAGAGTATAATTATGCTACCCCTTCAAATGAACCCTTTGCTAATCACTGATCATTAATTCTAAAGGGCTTCATGAAGAGGATAGAAGAAAAAGGAGTTTCTGAAGATATGAAAGGGAAAGACAAGATTGTATTTGGCAATATTCACCAGATCTATGACTGGCACAAAGAGTAAGGTTTTTTGTTTAGTTTCTTTTTAAGCATCTTTCTAACCACTTGTCCATAAAGGATTGGGATATGTGGATTATTGGGTTATGTATGTCTAAGCTGCTTTTAATTGAACATCAGCAGGTCATTCAGGGCTGAACTTCCAAAGGACGTTGCCTCACTTTAAATGGTCTCTGTTGTTTTGTAAGTGCTGCTTAATAACTTCACTAATCATGGCTACCTGGAATCCTGAGAATATGTTCTAATCCATGTGCTTTTAGCCACAGTTTCACGATATGCTAGATCCTGATATAGGGCTTTGTCTACCCACCAAACCAGCGCAACTGCATGATGCAAAGCATCACTCTTACATAAAATCATTTTTCCCAGTTAAAGAAAAAACTTTGGTGGGCTATAGCTTTGCACTGCCTGGCTTCATGGGAGGGTGTTTGTCATGCTCTCTCTGATCACAGATACAGCTTTATGCTGGCTCACACACCATGCCAGGAGTGCTGGTCAGTGTGACAGAAATGTTGCACACAGGAGAGTCTGCTCTGTGTCAGTGCTGGGCTAGCAGCAGACTCTGCCACTCCCTGCTGGGGAGCCACAACAAGAGGCTCAATAGGAGATATCACTGTGGTCCATTCACAGCTCCTGAGCTACTGCTGATAAGCAGTCTCAACACAGCTCCCAGAAAGTTGCTGCTTGTGGGGTATTTGCTGGATCCTCAGAAAAACTACTGAGGCTACCATCATTGTGTTTCTTGGGTCACAGCTGTAAGCTCAATTCATCCTGCTGATGAGCAGTAGCAACACTAGAAAGTCATAGTTTTCTTCCTATGTCTTGTGGCTCTCAGCAAGAGGACTATCTTCACATGGAGCTTATAAGATCATGAAGGCTGACCATACCGGTAGTATTTGGCTAGTGGGGTGGTAAAATGCAAATGCCTTCAAGGTACTTCTCATGTGAAAGCTCTGACGTGCTTTGGCCTAGTTGATGCTTTTGATTCTGAGTTAGGAACCCTGTTCTTTGAAAATCTTACTCACAGAAGTAGCTTTTGAAAAGCTGCTGGAGATACAAGGCTTATTGCAAACCCTGGGCAATTTCTGCTGTAACTTCATGAACAGCAATGTCTTTCTTATGGACCCTATGGTCATCATTTCAACTCTGCCACTCAGGAATACTTCAGAGCTCCATCTAACTAGAATTTAAGTACGTATGTACAGACTTGAGCAACGAACACCAGGCCGGATCTTCAGCTCTCGACATTTCCCTCACCCAAGAAACACAGTGTCCTTCCCACCATGTGTTCCACAAGTCCTTATCTCATGGCCTGGGCCTGTCCTTATGTTCTGACAGATACCCTTGTAAGCACAAAACAAATTAAATGTCAGAAAAAGCTTCACCATTTATTACGTTGATAGCAGCAATGGGTGTTTTTACCAGTGACATTCATTGCTTAAATGTGATGATAGAAGTTTTCTGTAACACACAGGGAGGGATTCCCTATTTTTAGTTCTGCATATCTAGGTCAAGGAGACTATTTAAATGCAGATGAATTTTACATTTATAGAAGATTGAGCTATGGATGTAGCTGTATCTGAAGGCAGCAATAGTGATATTTAGTTGGGAAAGCTGTCTACTGTGTATCTTGTTTTTGAGGTTCTGGGATTTCTTTGGGTCTGGACCATTGCAGGCATGTCCTCTCACCAAATCCAGCTACTGTAGCAAATTCATGAAGGCATTTGAGACAGAAATCCTGCAGTGAAAAAGTGCAAGATCATGGAAAGGGATATTGTCAGGATTTGCCTACCAGTTAGAAAAACCTTCCAGTATTTCTAAAGTTTAGCTTAGCTGTTTCTACCTCACTTTGAGGCATCCCAGCATATTCTTGGTAAGGGCATTCAATCCAGAATGAGTAACCTCCCCAAAGCTGCAGGTCAAGACAGAGATGGTGTTTATGAATTACTGTTATGAATTACAGTATATTGCTAGCAGTAATATATTGAAAAAGAGTGAAAACCAGAACATATTAGAGCTCCACCAGCAAACACGTGTTGATTTGTTTATTAAGCGGAAACTTTGCATCTCTTTCACTTTGACCAGTACTCCAAATCTGCTCATGCAACTGAGAACTCCTGGTAAAGCTTCGGTTGAGTTTTCACAAGCATTTTGGTATATGGAAAGTTTTACCTTGGGAGTTCTCAGTGAAGGAAAGCAACTCTTGCAATTACATAATAATTGTCCCTTTTTAAAATTGAAACCACTGTAGCAGTAAAGAAAAGCAGATAGCTTGCAAGACAAGACCTCCATATCTCACAGCTCTCATCTGATGTTTTAGAAATCCCACCATTAAGGGCTGAAACCAAGCTTACCTTTTCATTTGTTATTGAATACTATAGCTAAAATTGCACCAATACATCTGAAGGGCAACTAATTTGCTGCTGAGATGACCTAAAGAAGTTTTCTGAAATGTTGATGTCCTTTCTTTCAGCTTTTTCCTGGCTGAACTGGAAAAATGTCTTCAAGAACCTGACCGTTTAGCACAGCTTTTTATTAAGCATGTAAGTTTTACTTTTTTGCCTATCTCTAGTCTAGAGGTGTGATGTCTCCTTTCCAAAAACACCTGTTTGTGCTGAGTTGATACTTTTACATTTCTAAACTTGATTTAAACATAAAGTAGCGCTATAGTTCTGCATCTTCAGTGAGAAGCTGGATTGAACTAAAGTATTAATCATTGCCTTCTTGCAGACTTCCTATTTTGGGGACAAATTTGATGTGGCCAAGGCCATCTGCCAAAATATAGTTGTGGCAGGTATTTGCCAACTGCTACGATTGCCGTGTTCATGTGATATTAGCCAGAGCACAACTCTATAACAAATTTCAGACCTACCAGTCTGGGAATGATGTCTTTAACTGGCTACCACCATGGAAACCTCCCCTTGCCTATAAGGTGCAGAAGTGGAGAATGGAACCAGTTACTAATTAATTCAGCAAACTAAATCTTTGATTAAACCAAAAATAAGGCAAAACCAGGCAGAACATCATAGTGACTTTCTGCCAGCTTTTAATAGCAGAACAGACTGGTAGCCAGTATCTCACCAGTCTGCTGTGCCTCTTGCTTTCATAGGAGCGGCGATTACATATGTATGTGGTATATTGCCAAAACAAGCCAAGATCTGAATACATAGTAGCTGAGTATGAGGCCTACTTTGAGGTAAGCATGGCTCATTATACATTATTGCTACTTAAGAGTTGTCGGTCCTAGTCAAGTAGACTATTCTATAACCTGAGGGGTTTGTCTAATATAAACTCTAGAAGATTTTGAAAACTGCTCCTGCTGCTAACATCTCTACCATGGGGAAAAAAACCACATTATTAATTATTTCAAGTTCTGATATTGTTACTTTCTGATAAATAGTTAATCCAGTACTAGCTGTCTGTGGCCCTCAGAGTACCACAACTGCATTGATTTCTGTCCAAAATAAAATAAGACTTTTTAGTCTGCAGTCTACAAACAGGGGAGGAGGTAAAAGTTGTTGGACCTGGGTAGTGCCTCTCATAAATTCCCAATAGCTTTGCCTGTTTGAAAAAAATCTTTGGGACTAGACTCATTTAGATATTAATGTGAAAGAAGCTTGTTTAACAAGGGAAAGATGTTTTCTTTTACCCAAGGGCACGAGGCACTCTCTGCAGGACTTGTTTGTGAGCTAATCCCCACTGCAGTGGAAAGAGCAGTCTCCAGACCTTGCAGTCCTGCTTGGTCAGCTCAGAGGGGGAAGGGATCCTCTGCCTTCCAACTCGGTCATGACTTTTACCCAGTCGTTGCCTAAATAGGATATGCCAGATTTTTAAATCCTTTCAAATTCCCTCTTGCAAACAAAAGATTAAGAACAGACCAACTTTCTGTGGAAATAAGTCTCTGCTGAGACATTTTATCATGTTCTCTGCCTTACTCTGAGATTGTTTGCAATTGTTTTTAATCCTCAACTTTTAGGAGGTTCAGCAGGAAATAAGCCAACGGCTTACCATCAGTGACTTTCTGATCAAACCTATTCAGAGAATAACTAAATATCAACTTCTTCTCAAGGTGAGTGGAAAGATACAGCTTGGACTAAACTATAGTCTGGGTCTTGCATTAAATGCTGTTATTTTAAATCTGATTTAGTTTTAACTGAGGGTAACTTCATTAAATTAAGAGGAAAGAAGAGTGCTCAGCCATGGGCATACAGTGACAGAGTTCCATGGTAAATGTCCACGGAGCAGAAGGTCCTCATCTGTGGGAGTAGTTTGCAATTTAGGATGCTAAAAAGATCTTTTTTAATTAATTTTTATTTTCTATTGGATTTTTTTAATAGTAAACTTCAAATAGGAATTTTCTTCCTCTGAAGTTTCAGAGCAAACTTTCATTCAAGATTTTAAAATTGCAGTAAAGATGCCCAAATACGTTTATAAATCCTGTCTTTGGTCCTGAATGGCATGCTTCTAATCAATGCTATAGCCCCCATTTCTGTATATCTTTCTTCAAATTAGTATAAGAAACTTATTTCCAGAATATTCCGATGTCTTAAAATTTGTGGAGCTCACTGCAATTTTTTTCCCAAGAAGTCTGACCACTTTGGCTTTTACTGACTTTATCCACAATGCCAATTACTCAGCATTTCTGAAAATTCATCCCTAGGGATCTCAAGCTAATATCTAAAATTAGG
>JAAGNO010025158.1:0-32000 GCA_033439905.1 Ceryle rudis
ATTGTGCGGAGAGGCAGCCGGGCGGGCGCACAATCGCCTCTTTCTCCCCCTGACCCACTTTTGGTGGCTGCTGGCCCTGCCTGGGTGGGGACACACACACACACACACACACACACACACAACTGGAACCCTCTTGGCTGGATGGGATGGGACTCACCGTGGTGACTTGGAGGAAACCGTCGGTGCTTTGGGTGAGGTTGACCAAGCGGGAGACCCAACCGAACTGGCGGTTGAGCTGGTCCAGGAGGCTGGTGGTATTGAGCATCTCGGCTTGGAAGGCACGGAGGAGGTCGTCGTAGTGGCGGGTGAAACGCTCGGCCAAGCGCAGGGCATCCTCCAGCTGCTCCCGCAGCTGGCTCTGGGCAGGGTCCGTCTGCCAGCAGTCTGGGGGTGGTTTGGGGGGTATCCAGGGGTGTCAGGGATCACTCCCAGCCCTGGTGCGGGTACCTCCTGAGAGCCAGCAGCGTCTCGGCTCCTAACTGTGTCTCTCCTGGCTTCCCTGGGCACGGTCCCCATCCCTACTCCCCTGTCCCTATCCACATTCCCCCATCCCCAGTCCCATCCCATTTTCCCCCATCCTTGGTCCCCATCCACATTCTCCATCCCTGGTTCCCCATCCCTACTCCCCTTCCCTATCCATGGTCACCCATCC
The DNA here is from genome assembly GCA_033439905.1 of Ceryle rudis. Lineage (NCBI taxonomy): Eukaryota > Metazoa > Chordata > Aves > Coraciiformes > Cerylidae > Ceryle > Ceryle rudis. Next base: position 653 of record JAAGNO010025158.1, read on the forward strand.
CTGGTTCCCCAGTCCCCATTCCCACACCCCCATCCCCGGTCCCGGTCCGTATTCCTCCATCCCCAATCCCTGTCCACGTTCCTCCATCCCTGTCCCTGCTCCCCTTTCCCCATCCATGTTCCCCCCTCCCCCGCCCCCGTGCGGGGCTCTTCCCCGGTCCCCTCCTCGCGTGTGGGTCCCCCCGTCGGGGGTGCCCTGGGCGGCTGCTTGGGGCAGAGTCAGCACCCCCCTGCTTGGGCAGGAGCCTGGAGCGTTGGATCAAATCGTTTGGCTTCTCCATCGCTTGCTTCCCCTTCCCGGGGCGCTGTCCGAGCCCCGCTCGGGGATCTGCCTTGGCAGCCGGTGGGGACGGGCTGTCGGTGGAGGGCTGGTGCCGGTGGGACGGGGAAGCCGTTGGCTCTGCGGAGGTGGCAGCGAGGGAGGAAGGTGGATCTGTTTTGCAAAGGGCGGGGGCTTATTGTAAGCGTCGATTCCCCTGGCATGCTGTGCTGGCGGTGATCGAGGGGCGACTGTGATTCTTCTCCGTATCTCCGCCTCTGTTTTAAACCCAGGTTTGAAATTGTAGTGGTAACTTGCCTTTTCTATATTGCTTACTAGGAGGAACAGGAGTTGAGTCATCTCTTCTGTCTAACATCCTGCTTTGAGTACTTTGGGAGTAGCTTTGCTGTGAGCGTGGCTTCCCACAAAGCACAGAAGAGCTTCGAAATAGCTGCTTGCAAGAGCCTTGCCCCTAGAAGTCAGACAGGTGAATGTCCAGAGTGCTTAGTGTGCCACCAGCGAGGTGAAGCCTGTTCATCCTGTGGATAGATGTGAAAATAAAAGCTTCAGGCAGGGGAAGGATCTGGGTGGTTCATCCACCCGAGTTAGTGGGTAGGGAGATAGACCCTACCTTGGTCCTTCTCTCCATGTCTGGGTTCAAAATCTGGGGATAGTGTTGTGATATGTAGCCACTCCTTGGAGGTACCTTCTAGGAGTGGCCAGTTAAGAAGAGACGCATCTGGAGAGGCTTCTTTTAGCTTTCTAGTATGTTCGTCGTATCTTTCCGAGAATGCTTGAAATTACCAAAACTTTTAGAGAGACGGGACAGGGGATGCCAAAGTTGCAATCCGGAGAAGAAAAGGAAAGGACAGCTTTCAACCCTTTGAAGCTCAGCGCTGTCTGCGTTACGTCTTGCCGTGGTACCGCGAGGGCAGTCTGCTCATTTTACTCCTGTTAAGTGTTGGCCTGACAGGTACCAGCCAGAGCTTTTGGGACCAGCATAGTTCTTCTCCCTTCGTGTGGCTGCGCCCAAGGGGATGAAATGTTCAGCAGCTCATGAGGAGCTGGCTCCTTTAAGGAGGCTACAACCACATTGGGTATTGGCCATCAGGGTTTATTTTTGTAGGGGTCCCGTGCGTAGGTCTGGCACTTGCCACCTTCAGAATGTGCCCCTGGCTCATCTGCTCCTTTTGATCTCATGAGTCAGCGAACGCCGGAGGGGCAGGGGGAGGCGTGGGGGTCACCAGTGCTGGGGCTGGGGGGTGGCTGTTGGGTTCAGTGTAGTCTATCGGTGCAAACTGCCTTGGTTTCAGACTGAAGTGGGTGTGTTGTGGTAGAGCTGTATGCGGACGGCAGGAGAAACCAAGCAGCTTATCTGACGATGGATTATTTCATGTAAGGAATCTCTTTGTACTGACGCCAGGGGAAGAGGATTAGTGGTGGCCCATAATGGGCATGGTGAGGAAAAGCCCCAGAGCTTGCTACAGCTGCTGTTGCTGCTCTTGGATGCTGAGCCTCTCCCAGTGGCATGGTCCCCTCCTGTTTTTCTGTCACTCGATACCCGTGTATGTCGTAGCAAGTAGCCATCGCACCTGACCGTGCGGCCGTTACTGTCGCTCGGGGGCTGGAGGCCTGCTACTCTTTTTTTAGGTGGGGTTTGTCTTCTCTTGCTCGTTTTCTCTCTGAAATTCCCCATGCTTAGCTGTTTCCCTTAAGCGCACCCAAGCCTTCCGACTTTTCCCAAATTAAACTGAAAGTGTTGGTTCATAAACGCCCTTCTTGCTCTGCTTAAAGGAGACCAGGCTGGTGAGCGTGTGTGGACTTAGCTGCTAATTGTTTCCAGTGCTTTACTCCCCCCATTTTACAAGTGCAGTATGAGTAATGGGATCCGACTTGACAGATTGTCTGGGTGGCCTGATGTGCGTTCCCGCTTACCCTCTAACTTGGGCTTGTATTCAAGACTCAAGTTGAAGGTGGTGGTTGAAAATGACAAAGATGTTTTCCAGGAGCTGAGATGATGACAGGAGATTGCAGCGCTTAGATTTGGTTATCTGTGAACAGGATATGCTTAGTGAAGAGTTTTTCCTGGGGTTTAGTTCTTGTTCATCCTGTTACGGTTAACTGCCCCTTGCTCGCAGTGACTCTTCTGGAGGTTGAGTGTTGCCTCTACAAAGAGGGCAGATAAGCCCTGGTTGTTGTAGGAGCTGACTCACAAGAAAGGTAAATCAGCATGGATAGTTAGAGCTGAGGCCACCGGTTCTATGGAAGCCAGCGAGGCTGCACCAGTTGAGGTCAGTGGCAAATCCCCCTCCCTGAGCTGTACTGCTGGACAAGGTGGGCTCACCTGCTCCTGTCTCCACAGAAAGCCCAACACACTTCTCTGGAGCACCCACCGGTACTAGTCCATCCAGAAGCAGCGTTGGGCAAGGAGTTAGGTTCTTTATTATACGCGTGCGTCTCTAGGACGCAGCGGCAAAGCAGCCCTCGAGGCCATCTTCAGAGCAGTGTACTTTCAGGAAGGACTGGTGAGAACTGGTGAGAAGAATGAGCAAGTGGAGCGACTGCCGTCCACTGCGGGACTCTGCCTCGGTGCGTGGTGGAGAACGTGAGCCGTTCTCAGGCACGGGGCGAAGGGAGAGAGGCGTTGCTGGCCTTGTCGCTTCGCTGCGCGTTCTTCTGCATCTGTTATTTAGCGCGTGGTCATTTTCTCAGTGTTTCGGATGATATAAAGGGGCTACTGTTTTTATTCATAAAGCAGTGGTTGAAAAGTTCACAAAAACAACCACCTTATTTTTCTCCATTTCTGACTCCCACCCTTTCTCTCTCACACGCCCCTAGCAGCCATCAGCCTTCATTTTGCGCGGCCCGGAGTTGCAGTTGCGGAAGGCAGTGTGAGATGACACAGCTGAAAGTTCCCAGCCGTAGTCTAGGGCCGAAGTATTAGTCAGCACAGCGCGAAGATTCACTTCTTTCCAGGTAGCTTTCACCCATAGTAGTGTTTCTTGCTTCTAGAATGACTAGGACAACAGGGGCAACATCTGTCCTTGGTTGCACAGTGTCCTAATTTCCTACCTAGCGCACAACGTCGCTTCACGATGCACAGATGCAAACTTCTGGATTTTTTCCTCTTTTGCCAGCAACGATCTAAGCAGCCTCATTTCTGCAACCCCTCTGGTGTTTCTTGGTATCTTTAATTCATAACATCTAAGCTTAATGACTGTGACTGCAATTTAAGCTCTTATCCTCTCTCTCGAGCACATGTTTGATGCAGAAATAATGTCCTGGAGTCTGAAATGCTGTAGTGGTGGTGTGAATTGAGATTTGTGCTGCAGACAGGAAATACCAGGCAGCTGTTTAAAAATATCGGAAAGGCTTTGTTCATTTTTTAATTTCTTAGGCTGAAGCTGAGCTGGCCGAGGTGATCTGCTTGGTGAAATTCGTTCGATAACTTGACTCTCTTTAGCTGGAGAGCGTGATTTTTGTTTGCAGGATATGGCCCTTGGCAGCGGCGCTTGGGGACTCAGCTCTCTGGAGCAGCTCCTGCCCTCTGATTCCTTGCCTGGGGTGGTGGCCGCTGGGCTGCGATTCGAGCAGAGTCATCAAGTGTGCTTAAAATAATGAATCGGTCCACGAAACCAGGAGGCTTTGTGCGCAGAAAGGGACAGAAGAATGTCAGAAGGGTTCTTTTCCCTACTTGGTACCCTGGCTGCCCCACTGTTGCTGTTTTTGCTGCCTTTCTATGAATGCTGAATTTGTACAAATGCAAAGTGAAGCGTCGAGGAGAGGGGAGAAAGGTGTCGGAGCTTAGCCGAACGAAACTTAGAGGTGCCTCCTCACACCGGACTGAAGAACCGTTTTCCTGCCCGGCTGGCGTTGTGATGCAGCCCTGAATTTGTAGGTGGCTGAGGCTGCAGCAGCCTGTCCATACTGGTGACAGAACCGGAGCCCCATGGTTAGCACTGGTGTGACACGGCGGGCAGCGGGAGGTGGCCCAGCAAAGCTGAGCGGGAGGAATGTTCGCATGGGCCAGGGCTGCGGGGAGCGTGAGAAGCGCCGCAGCCTCTCTGTTCTCCGCTGTGCTTGAGAACAGCGAACGCGCCGCTTCTATCGGGTGGGGGCCCTGGAGCTAAGGCAGCTCTGAAGCTCTTCTGCCGGCCTGCCAACCGCTGCCTGGCAGGCTGGGTCACCTCTCAGCAGGAAGGCTGCGGTGAAGCGGAGGCTGGGGCGATAATCCACAATGAAAAGTCCTTCATGCCTTTCGGAACTCCGCGGCTGCCGGACCGAGCGAAAGGGGTGGAGTTTTCCCTTTAAATAGCTGCGCCCCAGAGACTGTTGCTGCTGTTGTGGTGACACTTGGGTGTTGCTAAGGCTGTAGGAAGTCGGCGCTGACATATCTGTATTGGTGGTATGCTCTGCATGCACCAAAGACAAGCGGTCTTGCCGCCACACTTCTGGTCTCTTCAAGGGATGTGGGTGTGGGTCTGAGACTTCGGGTGGCAAAGAATTAAGTTTTTGGCCAGAAAGTGTGTGTTTGGTGTGCCTGGGGGGGTTTCCTGTCCTTAGTGGTGTTCCCGGGTTGGGAGGGTTGTGGGAGGGGTAGTGCTGCAGTGTCACCTGCTTCTCTGTGTGTGTTCTCAGGCTGACCTTGAAACTCCCCAGTTAAAGAAAGTGCTGTAACCAAGCCCAGTGCAGGCATCTGGGAGCCTCGGGGTGAGGGGGTAGATCTGGGAGAGACACATGCAACTCGAGGACTTTCCTCAGTTCTCCTTCTGCGTGACCCCGCAGCTCGTTGTCAGCAGCGATTCCCCTTATGGAGGATCCCCCCCAGAGCTGCAGCCCTGCCTCGCGTGGCTTCGGCTGCAGAAGGCTTGAAGGATGTTGCTTGATGGTGCTTTGTCCGGCTTGCTGAGCAGCTTTAGGCAAATGACCTTTTCTTGTGAAGTTTCATCATTAGTTAAATGAGGGTAACTCTTACCCTGCTGCGGGGGGGCAGGGGGAAGGCTGCATTTCGAGGCCTCTATTTGTGAACCACTTTTGCAGTCCTCGGAGAGCCTCCCTCAGGCGCGAGTCCGCGCGATGCCCCGGGCACGGCTGCAGGCCAGCGCTGCCGAGCGCGGTGTGCCTGGAGCGACGGAGCTGGGGAAGGTTGCAGAGAGGCACAAAGCGTTGTCAGCACCTTTTAGGTTGCATTTGACAATAGTCTGCTACAGTAGTATGTTCCATCCTGTATGCAAATTGAACTTTGTCAAATTGTCTTACCACAAGATATCTATATTTGATACTTTATTTCTTTCTCACAGATTCTGCCTGGCTTGTTCATTGGCAACTTTAAAGGTAAGATGAGTTTTATTGTTTATCTCTAGAGTTCCTCAGCAGGGGTCTTCAGGTGGCGTTCCCCAGGCCTACGGGATTCTCTGACATCTCTGCAGCCTCTTTAACCCCATCTCGCTTCGTTTCTGGATCCACCTGGTAGCGCTTACAGAAGAGCTTGTTTGCTGTCCCGTCCGTGCGTGGCCAGGACCTCAGGAGCGAAGTGCCGCCTCGGAGCCTGCTTCGGCTGGAACCCGCGAGCGCTGGCCTGCCTCGGATCATCCCCGTGCTTAGCAGGCCGGCCTGAGAGCCAAGCGGCCGCTTTGCGAGGCTTATTTCAAACCCTCCTTATAAGTCAAGGCTCAGTATGTGCCTCCCGCTCGGCGCTTTCTTTATTTTGGTTATTTATAACAGCTGCTGAAGAGTTCTGATATCACTGCGTGTGAGACTGATAGGTGTGCAGGCTGCTGCCTGACCACCGATACTCACGCTGCCCGCCTTGCAGATGTAAGATTCTCTGGATTATTTGTTTTGTTGTTTTTCCTTTTTGCATGAGGCTTATTTTTTGTGTATAGAAAGACAGATCCATATTTAGAAAGCCCAGGAGACTTTGTGTAGGCATCCAAATAAATGACCTGGTCTCAAAGCACTCTGTTAGCAGTGGTTCCAGCTGACTGTCCCGACTCAGAAGGAAACCAGCTGTGCCTGTACAGTCGTCCCGATAGCTCTAGACCCTGTATTTCCTACTCCTGTGTACCACAGGAAAGCAGGGCTCGCAGGGGCTGCTGCGATACCTCGTCCTCCCTGCTCTGTTAAGGTTGGATGACGTGTGCATTGGATTCAGGTGGTGCTGCACCTCCTCCCTGCCTCATGCCCTTTCTTCTCCTCCCTCCCATCCCCAAACCTGTGAATTACCGGTTTTGCTCAGTTTCCCTGCTGACCGGTGTTGCTGGTGCAGTGCTTGCTGCTCCGTGGGATGTGGAGCTGGTCACCTTGAAGGGCAGCCTGTAGAGGAGAGGAGAGGCGGGTGAAGTTAAGAGCTGCCTTGCTGGGATGCAAACCCAAGGCTAGTGTGCCAGGGAAGTTAATCCTTCTGTAGTTAGGAAAATGAGGGGGTGGAGATGGGTTTATAGCGGTGGAAGTAGGTAGTGAAAGAAGAAAAAAAGAAACAAGCAGGAAAAAAAGGAAAATCGGGGGGAGATGAGTTTTGAAACCACTTTGGACAGGCCAGTGACAAAGCTAACTTGGTCACAGCCATGTTGCTTCCTCTTTCTGTTCTCTTCTGTTTTTTCTTTTCTGTCAAGTAATTTAGGAGAAGGGTGGGATGGGAGGATGTTTGATAGCGGAGTCCCTTAGGTTCTGAGCTGTCTGGGAGGATGGGCCCAGGGAAGGTGTCTCTCAGCCCATCCCTCCTGCTGGGGCTGTCCTGCTGGTAAGCCCCTGACAGCCCGTCCGCCCCGGGGAGCGAAACTCACCCGGAGCATCTGTTTCTTGGTGCAGTTCTGTTTTCAGCTGACGAGGGGAGTTGGCCGAGGTTGCGGAGTGAGTCAGCATCTCTGCAGTGCCAGGGCCCAGGACCCTCTCGCTCAGGCCCCTTGGAGCCGCGTGCCCCTTGCAAATGGCCCTTAAATGTCGCTGTCGGGTTGTTCCCGTGCGTGGAGTAGAGGTGTGCACGTGGAGGTGGTGTGAGGGGGCAGCGGTCCTGCGAGCCTAGCTGGAAAAAAGCAGAGGCTGAGGTGCTTCAGCTGCCTCCATAGGAGTGAGGACGGGGTGGCTTTAGTCTCCGTGTGTTACAGGGTCTGTTTTTTAAATTGATGAAACGAACATTTTCTTTCTGTTTTTATTTATTGCCGTGACCTTTGCTCACATAGCGTTTAATCGCTATGCTCTATCATCATGAATAGCTGTTATCTCAAATTAGCTGCGTACCTGGGGAGGACGAGAGAAGGTTGCTGTTACAATACTCCACTAAGACCCAAGCAAAGTTTTGTATTTCTGTCTTTTCCTGCATCCCGCTCCCCTCGGCACCCTCCTGCCTCACTCCGTAGGAGCAATCCCAGTGAAGTCAGCCCATTTAGGAACAGGGGTGTTGGTTCATCACCAGTGTGGTGCATCTTAAGTGACCCTAAGGTCTTTAGGGTAGAAAGTCCTGATTATGGGAGGCACTGAAGTATGTGCCAAAACCTCCCTTAGTCCACAGGACTTGAGCGTGCCTCTGGAAACGTCCCTGAAAGAGCACAGCTCTCGGCGTGTGCCCAAGGGTTTGGTACCTTGTAAGATCTATAAGCATGATTCTGCTCAGCAGTAGCACGTTAAAATTGTGGTGTGTCCCTGGGAGAGTCTGTTTGAGATTGCACAGCTAGAGGGCAGAAAAATTCAAGAATAGCCACAGATGTCCATACAAAACAACAAGGCTGAGTTTGGTCTGAAAGCCCAGAAGGAAGCAGAGCTCTTGGGCTTCTTCAGTGAGGGCTCCAGAGGAGCCAGGTCTTTGCCAGAGGGGGGGTGGGGGGTGGCTAAGAGAGAAAAACAAGGGAAGAGAAAGAGGCAGTTGACTCTTCTTTCCACCTCCAGTTTGGGGGAAGTTTTGGGTTGTTCCAGTTGTACCTTACGGATGAAATTCAATCCTCTCAAAAGACAAAGAATTTATTGTGGGATTGGATGCACTGGAAACCTGATGTCCCTTGAAAGGCACCTGATGAGAATAGGTGCTTTGTTCTTTAAGAGACTGATACGACCGGGTTCTTTAGCCTGTTTCTCTGCACAAATAGAAAAAAAAAAAAACCCAAACCAAACCCATTTCTTTGGATAGGAGGTTCTAAATTGTTGGTCCCAAACTGAGAAGTGTAGCAGTAGTGCTCACCAGACTCAGGAGTCTTTCTCCCTTGAGTGTCAAAGGACTTGTGTCCTTCCTTCCTTGTAACCATATTTGGAAGATTAAAGGTTTTCCAATGGAATATTTGAGGGCTTTTTGATTTGAAGGGGAAAGCCACAATATGAGGTTTAATTTCCCCCAGAGAGTCCAGTGTTGCTGTGGATGAGCTGGGGAGTCTTGGGAAAGTTTCTGCCCTTCCCATTACTAAGTGCATAAAAAGGCAGTGCCCACCAAGTGGTCCTGCTGTGCTTCTAGATCCAGTTAATTCCTGCTATCACTTGTCTCTGATCTCACCTTGCAGAGACAGTGACTGTTCTAAATGGACAAGTGAGTTGCAGTGAAGTGTTGCAGATCAGGCCACAGCACTGTAAGCTTTTTCCCTGTTCTGTGGCAGGATGCTTTTGTATTTCGTTGTTAGCAGTAGGGGTGGAAAAAACTCTTGCAGCCCTTTCTTCCCATCTGACTCGATAGAGAACTCTTGATTCCTCGCCTTGCATCTCTGTGTAGGTACCAAAATACTTACATGGGAGCGAATGGCTGTGGGTACATTCGAGACTTTATTAGCCAAGTATTGGAGTCCTTCGGTCAGTGATGTGTCTTCGGTGTTATAGAATCAAATGGAGGGAAAAGAAGCTAAATACGGGCATGGGAGGGAGAGAGGAATAGTTCCCCGGTGGGAATTGTGTCCTGTGTCAGGAGAGAGTCTCCTGAAGGCTTTACTCGAAGGTCCTCATCAGCTGAGAGGTGTTGTGCTGTATGGAACAAAATACAGGGTAGAATAATACCACATTGGAGGCACCTTTTAAGGATGCACAAGATGAGCTGTGAGAGGTTTCTTTGGTCTTTAAATTTGGAAATGGGGTGTTTCACGCTGTGATTTCTAGGTGTGAGCCAGCATCTGGCTGCGCAGCGCTGTGCTGCAGTAAAGCAAGTGGGATCACTGTGGCAGTGGTGGGTTTTCTGGCTTGTGGTGGTCCTTTACGTAACCCTTTTATTATTATTTGTTTATTTATTTTTTGCAATTGATGGTAGGAGACCTTGAGTGACAGGAGATCTCATTTGTGCTGCTGTTTAAATAGGTTTGTCAGTAGCATCTGTAGAGACTTCAGGCAGGTGCCGGGGGAGCCAGGGGAATTTCCCCTTTGTAAACTGTTTAAATTTTAGATCCAGATGATACAGTCATTGGCTGGGAAGCTTTTTCTCCTCTGCTTCTGTCATTTGAATGGTTGTTTCCTAAACCTATTGAGGACCTGCTGGTTTACCCTGGGATGTAGGTCTGGGATAGCTATTTCCAGCTTGTTTCTAGGAGTATCTGCAATCTCACTGTCATACTGCGTGGGTTTCATGTGTTGAAATTCCTTTACCCTAAGTCCTTGGTAAACTGGAGAACTAAAATCTTTTCAGTCCTTTTGAGTTCTGCTGTGTCCATTAGGCCTTTCAGACATGTCAAAGCAGACAACATTTAATTTGGATCTTCTCTCCTTTTAGAGCCTTGTGTGCCAAGCCATTTCTCGCCAGGCGGGTCATACCGGCGATGGGAGATGGGGTCCCGCTGTGCTAGGTGTGCATCGCCACCGTGAGCTCCAGCCAGCAGGCTCTGAAATGGAGATTTTTAGGAAATTTTACTTGTTCTGTTTCAGAGGAAATTTGTGTTAGTTCCCTCCTGAAGGATCAGCCATCTAACCATGCAGGCTTGACCAGGAGCAAGTTAAATCAGTGCAGTTTTGAGTCCTCTCCATTTTATTAGCCTTAGAGGTGCTTTCATAACTGGATTAGGTTTAAGTTTTATCGCCTGTTCCTGTGCTTATGTGGATCTTGTCTAAAGGGGCAACATAATTAAATGTCCAATTCCTCTTTGTGATGTAGAAAAGTCACTGAAACTTTATAGCAGAGCAGAGTAAGACGAAGCAAGAGATGCTAATTGAACTCTCGCACGTACGTAAAGAATGTCCAGGTGATGCTATTGTTATTTTTGTACCTAGAGAGAGCCGGTTTGAAACCTTTGTGGTCAGTGCTCTTTTTTTTGTGTGCAACCAGGCTCCTGTGAACAGATTGCATGGGCAGAGCGGGAAGGCAGGTGTTCCATCACAAAACCACTGCTGTAATTGTCTGGGCGTGCTCTGCCATTCGCAAGCGAGAAGGTCAAAAGTAAACGGACACAAACTTTTACCTGTCTTAGTGATTCTTTGAGGTCATTCTCTGGCACACTAATGGTTTAGGATGGGGAAAGGTGCTCGCTGAAGAGAGAGAATCTGTTTTACCTTCTTTCCTGTAGAAACTAACCTGTGCTTTCACAACATCTAGTATCAGATTTTCAGTCACCCCAGTTTGCTTTCCAGTTTTGAATGTTTGAAACCCCTCGGTTACAGGTCTAGGAACTACCTTTTCACAACTGCACTTCCTTGCTGCAGCATTTTGCTTTTTCATATGTTCGATATCTTTACCATTTCAATCTCTCTTCAGACTCAAGATTGCAGTATGTGTGGGCTACGTGCACCTTTCCCTAGTAGTCCAGAGGAAGTAAAAACCTAGTTTATTGTTTTGAGTGACCTGGTTGGCTTCACTTCTTGGACTTGGGTATCAAAAGGTCTGTCTCCCAAGTGAAAATACATCTCCTGGAGGGAGATTTGTGGGTAGAGAGGAGGTGAGTTCTTGTACAGCTCTGACTGCTTCTTCAGATGGCCATCACCTGCACACAGGCGTGGACTGACTTACATTTCAGATGCAAAATACGTGAAACTTCTGACTTACGAACACATTCCTGAGTGACTTAAACTCGATCTTTATATAGTATATCATTTGTTTTGGAGGCAGCAGTGTGTTTTCCCGTTACCCACTCTGACGATGGTGTTCTAGAACAGCTGCGTTTGGGGTTTTGCTTTACTTTATGAAGCTTCAAAAAGACATGTACCAATAATAAACAATTTTCCCTGTGCACACTGGCAAGGGGAGTGGGCTGTTCTGAGAGATTAAAGAAATTCTCTTCTTTTTTTTCCCCCCTTTCTGGCAGATGCCCGAGATGTGGAGCAGTTGAGTAAGAACAACATCACGCACATTCTCTCAATCCACGACAGCGCCCGCCCTATGCTGGAGGTAAGAGGTGGGGGGACCCCATGGTAAATCCTTCCTTTGCACTTGACTCTTACAGCCACCTTGGCTTAATTTCTTCTCCTGTACAATTGGCGTTTTGAGGCTGATTTTCTTGTGGAAATGTAGTTTGGGGCTCCAGTCGCAGATCTTGTTGTTGCTGCTGTAATAACAACAATCTACCCGACAAAGGAAGAGACAATTACAGTGTCAATCAATATAACACAATTATGGGATCATGTTGTTAATTTAATATAGTAAAGGTAAGTTTCCTTCCATGTGCAGTTCAAGCATCACATAAACAACAACTCCCTTATTCCCCTTCCCCACTACCAGCCCTCCTTCGTGCTCGGGCCCCTTCCTCGCGTGGTTCTAGCAGATGCCTGTGTCCTTTTCCGTGTAAAATGCCCTTACTTAGGCTGGGGGCGTGGGAGGAGCCCGTGCTCCCTCATATAGTGCATCCAATAGAGCAGAGATCTGTAGGTGGCCAGCGTGTTAACATGGACTGTTATTCCCCACTTTGCTGGGGGGAAGAAGCTGATCTGAAGAGCTGTTGTGACTTATTGTGCCGTGTCACCTTGAGCAGTGGAAGAGCCGGGACCAGGCTGCAGCTCTCCCGTGTCGGCCTGTTGGGCTTTCTCTGTACGCCAGCTTACCCTGGATGCAGGGGAGTTTGGCTGGGCTTTGCTACACCTTAAAATCCTGCTACTTGATTTGTGTTGGGAACAGTTATCCCCTTAAATTTGTTTGTTCCTTCCCTGCGTTCTGCTTTTTGTGAAATATGGCAAAATAGTGCGTGAGGCAGTTGGGTGAGGTTGTCCCCCCTCGGGTGCTGCTGGGAATCTCCACTTCTCATCAGGTAAAAAGTCTCAGATAAAAGTCTCTCGGGTAAAAAGTGAATTCAGTCCTTAAACTATGGAACTTCCACCTCTCCCGGGCAAGTCAGTAGGAAAGCTGAACAAAAGGTGGCTCTAGTATGTCATGGTTAAAACCAAAATCAAGTTAATGGTGAATTCAGGGTGGACCTTGAACTTAGGCGTGTACTGAAGCAGAGCTTGAGATGCTGACATCATTCTAGTTTGGCGTGATGCTTGCTAAGTCTGAAACAGTGAATTTCAGGGGTGCTTTTAGTTGAGGAGGTAAACAGTTGGACTGAGTAAGGGAAATCAAATGTTTCCTCTCGGGTGCTACTCTCTAAAATAAGTAGAAGCTTGTTTTGGTTTGTCATCATGATTAGAAACATAGGAAGACTTAATTATGGCACAGCTCAGCTGCAGCTTCTGGCCAGTGTTTCTTGTGGTGGCTGTTTTGGCAGCCCACGCTCCACCTCCTCACTTGTGGTGGGACATCTGTTTGTGAGGCTGCCTGATAAATAGACCTGGGAGCTACTGTGGCTCAAATATAACCACGGCACCATTTCTTCCTCTGGCTACCCCCACAAAAGGCACCAAGGGTCCGGTTTACCCGGATCTGTTCCCAATAGTGTCTCAAAAGTGACAGTGGCATGGAACAAGTAATGGCTGGTTGAGGGTGGACTTGCTTTATTCACCTCAGCTTCCAAAAGAAATGCTTCTCCAGCTGTGCCTTCTATTCTCCGAGCGTGCAGTGTACTCCTTTCTGTGCCGGTGGCCTGGAAAACAGCTGCTAAAGGATTGCAAGTTCCCTTTGTTTGGGAGCTGAGCTGATTATTAATTATCGTTCACAGTCTTACTGTGGTGCTTGTTTGCAACTAAACGCTTCTGTTTAGGAACAGGGGCCATCTGCTAGGTTGTGTCCTTTCTTATTTATGCCAGGTTTACATCTGCACCAGGTTTGTTTACAGCTTGTGCATCCATGTCCTGCCTGGGGCTCATCAAATGGGAACGTTTACCCCGTGTGCCTCCTTCCCTTTCCCCCCAGACTTGGCTTCTGGGCCGTGAGGGCTTACGTTTGTGCTCGGAAATTCACCTGATGTCACAGGGAATTGCAGTGGCACGAGAGTCTTTTCCTTTTTTGTGTATTTATGTGAGCACTGATCAGCTGTAAAAAGCTGCCTTTTCTTGGACTGCAGTTCCCTTTGTCTTTTGCTAATGATATCCCAAGTATTTCTTAGTCAGCCTATAGGGAAATGCAACAAATACTTCATTAAACGAAGCTTCCTTTGCAAGCTATGGAAGGCAAGTGTTTTTAGACATCAAAAAGCCCCCACCCCAACTCAGTAGTGTTGTAGTTACACATTATCAAAGAGAATTTGGCCTTTTTTGGCTGTCTGTGGAACAAATAGATATGGATGTGTAGCACTCAGAGGTCACAAATTAACCACGTTTTGCTTGTCAGCTGCGGCAGCCTCAGCAAGGACTGGTTTGGTGCAATAATCCTTCTGATACGGCGCTTAAAGCTGATAGTGGTGCGTGGGGGGTGAAAATGAGCAGTCTGTCCGCACTCGGGAATGCAAACTCAAGAAGTAAAAGCAAACATCAGTGTGTGTGGTGAGCACCAGCTTGCTACAGGTTGTAAAATTATTTCTACTGTAGTAATTTACGGCATCGCCCCTCCCTGTGATGTTTCAGACCATTTTTATTTGATTTCAAAGCTAGTGTGAGAATTTTAAACAGAAATGTGCTTTCCTTTGTCCTTTATATTCTGCATATATATTGGATATCTGTTGGTTTCCTTCCTAAGTTGGTAAGCTATTAGAAAATGAGTGAAGAGTTTCACATGAAAGTATATTGCTTTAGGTTACACAGTGTGTGCCTGTTGAGAAATAACTTAAAAAAGCCCCAAGCAAACAAAAACCCCCAAACCACAAGAAAAAAAATGAATTTTTTCTTACTGCAATTTGGCTTCAGACGTGATCTCAAAGAATATTTACAGACCCTCGTGGACATCTGATTTATGGATGGCTCCTAAGTTTGGCTGTAGGAAGTTATTGCGTATTCTCAAGGTGGAATAATAGTGAGAAGTAGGTTTGATTAAAAAAATCAATTGGATTCTAAGACTTCTTATACCTTTAGACACTGTCAGCCTGCATTAAGTACGAGGCATGGAATTGTTTTGTAAGGCTTCGAGTGATTAAAACTGGAAAGGATTTGCAAAAATGTGGCCTGGACTATCTGGCAGCATTGCCCCTTAGGTTTTTTCACATGAGTTTCAAAGAAACTGGTCCTCTAATCAAACTGACCCCGTATTTAGGGAGCCATCCCCCGGCTGCTGTTCCAGTAAAGCACACCACTGTTAGACGGGATCTTCACTTCGGGAAGCATTTGGTGGTTTAAGGATGCAGGGTTAGAAGTCCATCGCAAAAAGCCCCAGGTAGCTGTTGGCGTGTCCAGGAGGAGGGGCCGTGTGCCGCACGGGACGGGGGTTGCTGTTTCGGTGGCACACGCGTCACCCCCGGAGCAGGAGCCGTGTCCAGCAGCATCACGTGTGTTCCCGCAGAGGCGACAGCCTTGGTGAGGCCGGTTGGCTCACCCAGAGCACTTTGGACGGCTGCTCCTGGAGCACTCGCAGGTGTTCTGTAAATCCCCACCAAAGCCATGTACAGAGGAGAATAATAAGGTTTCTGGCCACCTGCTTTCTAAGCTGTATCTCAGCTAGTCCAGGGTTTAGAATCTCTGTTCAGAATGCGAGACACCCTGGAAGGTGGATGGGGAAACATCTCGGAGCGTGCTTTAAAGAATCGTGTATCTGGCAGCGACCTGTTGGACCTGCCCAGCAGGTTGTCATCTGTCTCTACTTCTGTAAGGCCTTTGACACGGTCCCCCCGACATCCTTCTCTCTATGTTGAAGAGATACAGATTTGATGGACAGACTGTTTGGTGGATGAGGAATTGGTTGGATGGCTGCATCCAGAGGGTGGTGGTCAACAGCCTGATGTCCAGCTGGAAATCAGTAACAAGTGGTGTCCCTTAGGGGCCTGTACTGGAACCAGTGCTGCCCAGAGAGGTGGTGGCTGCCCCATCCCTGGCACCATTGCAGGGGAGGTTGGCCGGGGCTCTGAGCACCCTGCTCTGGTTGCAGATGGCCCTGCTGCCTGCAGGGGGGCTGGACTGAATGACCTCAAAAGGTCCCTTCCCACCCAAACCAGTTTATGATTCAATACCTCATGGTAGATCTCTCATATCCCCTTTCTGTGTGGCAGTTGATTCAGGTAATGCTGGGTTACAGGTATCTTTGAGCTTTGCACTTTTCAGCTAGAGCATTTCAGAGTTCCTGATCCATCTGAGATGCTTTGAGGTGCCAGTTGTGTTGACTGTCGTGTGCGTGGTAGACACCCGTCCATCTGTCAGGAAATGGACTGGAACAACCAGCTTCTTTCTCATGGTCTACCACACATTTGTCAGGTACCAGTAATTTTGCTGTTGCTCTTGACCTGCACCAGAGGTTTGATCTGGTAAGTGTGTGAGTCCCCTTGTCAATGACCTGTGGCTGTAGAGTCCCCTGTGGCTGTAGAGTCCTCTGGCATGAGTGTGTTGATAGCATCATCAGTGCCAGGCTGACCGCTGCTGCCTCGTGGGAAGCTCCGTGTGCTGCACTTGTCCTGGAGACATCATAACCATCGCAGCAGCGGAGATCTTGAATCAGCAGGATTCAGTGCCTGGAGAGTCCTCTGCCACTAAAGCTTTCTGTTGTTCACTCCATTTAGGACAAATTGCCTTAAGAGTAGATGTTAGTGTTTCTCCCTGCCTGGCAGTTTTCTTTGTTTGTTTTCTGTTGCTTACAGAATATTTCTTTTTGCTTTTAGTGCGTGTGTTTGTTGTTTGGTTCTTTTTTTCCCAGTTAGGAAGAGAATGTACCAGTATAGGTGATAGTTTCACTTAAAGTCACTTGGATGAAGCGTAAGTAAATGAAATCCCAACAAGGGGCTGGGTGTGCTGTCACCTCTCTCTGCTCAGTACCAAAGCTGACCCAAGTTTTAGGCATCTCTGTTTCATGGGAATAGCGCATCCGTGTCCCTGGGACACTTGGGTACCGGACGGTTCTGCCTGTGGGATAAGACTGATCTTAAAGCACCGTGTGACTTTGTTCAGTGTTGTGATAGTGTCTTCTGATTGCTGAGAAAATCCTCAGTGATGCCCATAAAGCATTTGCTCTTCTCCCTCAAATATTAGCTGCTTAGGTTCTGGTTTTCCCTCCTCGTTCTGCATAGAGCACCCGCAGAGGACCGTTACCTATTTTCTTTTTCTTTGTATTCTGATGCCATTAACAATATCATCTGAATCTGGTACATGCTATCTTCAGAGCGGTGGTTTTCCTCCCCTTTTTCCTGAATTGATGACTACCCAATAAGTGTTGGTGGGGGAGGTGGGTGGAGGAGTGGGGGAGGTAGAGAAGAGCTAATTGCTGACTGAAAGAAGCATCTTTCTTGTCCAGTCTGTTAGCTTGTGCTGCCAGCATGGCTTCAGTGATCTATATCGTTGAGAATAAAAGAACCTCACAGGCTGGGTGATCTTGTAAAGAATTTTAGATGTAAGTTTTTTTCCTTGCAAACTCTATAATTTTAGTTAGCGTAGATAGAGGGTTTGAGTACTCAATATCTAAGGACCTGAATGGAGAGGGAAGAGCACAGTTAAAAAGATCTGCGCTGATCTTTCAGAAGAATCTTTCATACTTCCTGACTAAACAAATGCATTAACAGAACATGGGCAGCAAAAAGATGCTGTAACTGGAGCAGAACCAGTAAGTGTGCGGAATAGAAGCTGTAAAAAAATGAGGATGCTGTGGAGAAGCTGTATAACCTGTCTGCACCGCTTCCGCCTCAGCCGGCAGGATGCTGTGATGTACCTGCGCTGTAAGGAGTGAAGGATGAGAAGGTTGCAGCTGGGGAATGACAAGAGGAGGTGCTGCTGGATCCAGTTTATGAATTAAAAAAAAAAATCAAGAGTGTGTGACTGGCTGGGAGCTCCAGACCTTTGGAGGAAAGCGAAGAGCTAAATGCCTGAATGCCCATCAAAAACTGAGCAGTCTTCTGAAGATAAAGGGCCGTGCCTGCAGGCCTGGGGCAGATGATGCACTAAGGTCTGGGATCTCCCTTCCTATTTGTTAAGCTCTGCTGGACGTTGTAAATCTTCCAGCAGTTGTAGCTGGGCAGGATGGTCTCGCTTGTTTACAGATGATCTTTAGACTATACACATCCAGTTTTTAGAAATCAAACAGCAAGCCGAGCTTGAGAGGAGCTGGACAGGCAGCTCTGGCTCTATGCCATCTGCTTAGCATTGTTCGTGGAGAATATTTTTGCAGCTATTTGGGTTTTTTACTACAGAAAGCTGTTGTATCTGTTGTTAGAGCTTCATGTGACGAAGTTTACTCTGGGGAAGCTTTTACTGAAGCTCTGAAGGGGAATAGCCTCATCTCCTCTTAGTTTTCTAATTCTTTCCATCACCAGTCTGGGGAAACTGGTTATTTTTCCCTCTCACAGTTGCACATTCATTTTTTGTGTGTGTAGAACAGGGATTGCCTTGTGTGGGGTCAAAAAAAAGAGAAAAATACCCTGTGTGGTATCTGCAGCCTCCGGCAGCTGGTAACTCTGGGAGTGCTGAAAGTGGCCTTAGTGCTTGCTTTGAGAATATTCGAAGGAATATCCTCACACAGACCCTAGTCCAGAAAGCATGACTCAAAAATGTGTCATTGCTTAACACAAAATGGCTAAATGGGGAAACATTGGGAAACCAATCAGCTCTACTGGTTTTATTTTCTTAAAAAACCAAAAGCAGGTGCTGATTCCGGAGAGATGCTGCTCAGCAGGTGAGAAGCACCAGTCCATTAGCTCTGTGCTCTGAGGCTGGGTAATGTACAGAAGTCCAGAGGTGGAGGAGGCCGCTCATAGATAAAGGTTTCATCTCGATGACGTGGTGAGAGATGTCCCTGCTGGGTATGGCTGGGCAACGTGTGCTCTGCACGGGCTCTGCCGTCCTAGCCCAGAGACTTAGGGGAACTGTTGAAGAGGGAGCTGGCAAGTTTAGCCTTCAAAATCAGAGCTGCCCGTGTCGTATCGCAAGGCCGTTGCTGTTGTATAGAGATCAGCTCTGCAAATGACTAGTTTAGTCGAGTCAGACTGTTGCATTTCCACCCCTGACACCAGGCTGTCAGATCGCCAGTGGTGGACGCCGTCAGTTTTCAGCCTTCGTGCTGCCGTTGGGAGGAAGCGTCCAGGCGCTTCTTCTAATAAAAGCCTTAACTTTCTTCTAGGATGTTTCACTGCCTTTTCATGGTAAGGCTTTCCCCTCATGAGATGTTTCAGAAGACCACGCTGAGCAAAATAGCTACCATTTTTCTTTCAGGTGTAGCGGCACCAGACGATTCTAGTCAGAAGCAATGCCCTGTCGCCACGAGCTCCGCTCCTGGAGTTGGCAGCTCTGACTAATTTGTCAAAAATGACAGCGATGGCTGACTAAGCAGCCACCCAGAGACTCCCGCAGAGTGGCTTTTCAAGTGTGTCAGGCTGGGCCTTCATCGGGATGGAGATCCCCTGGAGGGTACAGGGACCGCGTGTGACAGGTAGTGCTCAGGCATCCGATATGCCCTGAGGTGCCCGGGGCTTGAACGCATCAGCTAGTCAAGGCAGGTGAGCAAGGTCCTTCCTCTCAGCCGAGGTGTGCGGTGCTGCAAATATTCCTGGTGCTTCCTAAGGGAGATAAACCACAATTTAGTCTGAACTCAAGACTGTTCTCCCCCACTGGGCATTCCTTCAGATGAGCCAGGCTAGAACTGGAATTCAGAGTTAGAATTGGGAATAATATGTGCAGCTCTTTGCAAAGTAAACCCCTTCACTCCTCAACATTTCCCTCGTGTAATTTCTGGAAGGGTGGTAGAGGAGAGGTGGGGGAGTGGAGCTGTAACAGGATTCTTTGTCTTTGTGACTGACGAGACTGCTTCCAAAGAAAACCATGAGCAAACGTTGCAGAACAACCCGTGACTCGCAAAAACCATTTTATTTTTAAAGATAACCCAAAGCAAACGTATAAAGTCCCTTGCAGGAGCATCCCTCTGTCTGTGGCTCATATCCTTAATGTAATTTCAATTTCATTTATAGTATTTTTCAAAACCAAGCCTAAGTGTGTTCACTGAAGTCAATTAGTGGTTGTTTTTTGCTGAAACACAAATGTATTTTCTGTGAGTCATTAATAAAATCGTCACCAATGGTGATTGCTACAGAAAGTAACTGAAAGGACAAACAAACGGTTGAGCGGTTTTCAGTTCAGCAGGTTCAGTTTGGTGCATTACTGGACAAAACCCTTGATAACCTCCTGCTGGTTTGGCTTGAGGAACCTTTGTGCCGGCTGTTTCCCACTTTAGCTTTTTTGCTGAAATGCCCCTAAATAAAAATAAGTCCTCCTGCCCTCATCTGTTGGTGTGAGGACTCAAATTAACACATGGTTTTTGACTAACCTGAAAGAACTTGCCAGGTGCTGGAGGTTTTCTATTTGCATCTGGGTTCACAAATTTAAGTTTAGGGGGTTAGGTTTAAAAAAAATTTCTTGGAAGTCGTTGATGGCATCTTTACATAAATTTAAATAGAGAGGCTTAATGCCAAAAATACAGTCCTGCTCTTTTTAAAACAACCCCCCCTTTTTTTTTTTTTTTTTAACCCCTTACCCTCACCCTTGGAGAACAGAAATCTTGTAATTTGAGGTTCTTTCCACCCTCTCCTTGCCTTTTAACATCTGAAGTTTCAGATGCAGGTTTCCAGTGCTAACTAGAACCTCAGAGCTGTTGTATATCCAGCAGTGGTGGGGACAGTGTTCTGAAGAACGTTTGTAACAAGCATTACTTGGAAAACCCACTAAACCTGAAATACCAAGTAGCATTTTTAGTCCTTTCTCTTATTCTCACGCATAGTGTTCTGCTAGAGGAACAAAAATGGCTGGGTGGTTTTCTTTCGTGGATAAACTCTCCGATAGTATGATTTAGGTTGTAATCGTCGAGCATCATTCTTAATGACTTCAGAACATCTTTGACTGTGATAAAGGAGCAAACTTCCTTAGAGGTCCTGCACTTGTCTCCTTGCACCGTGTCCTGTTCAGAGTCGAAATTGTTCTTGGCATCGTGTGATCAAATTTGTGCCGTGGTCTTTAAAGATCCTATTCTCAGTCACTGACCCGTTATCTGACATGTAGCTCTTGTAGATGTGTCATTTTGCTACTGCAAAATTGAACGTGTCCTACTAAAAAACCCAAATGTCAGTTTTTACAAGTTTAGTTAAAATGAACCTGGAGGGTTTTGAATAGATTATAGGTGAGTAGACTAGAAATTGACGGCTGACTGGAATTCCATGAATACCTTACGAGCTGGTGTAGAACCTCTGCATGGATATGTGCGTGCCTAAATCTTGATGGTTTTAGTACCAAAGAGATTCACTGCAGCAGAACTGACTCGGTTCTAGAATCTGTGATTAAATTGTACAAGCGTGGTCGTCATTTCACAAAGAACAGTGAATTTTAGAAATTTTACTTAACTCTCGCTTGTTTCAGCTTTGACAGTCGGGAAATGGGAATACTTGCTCTAGTTTTGTTAGCTCTCACTGTATCGGTTTAACTGTGGCATTTAGTTTCAGGGCCTAAGAGAGACAGAAATCTAGTTTTGGTGGTTACTCTGTCTGCTGAAACAGAAAACAGAAAAGTAAATTATATTTTATTTTACTGATTTTGGGGGGGAGTAATCTTAAATATACCGACAGAAACAGGAGCGCTGCTTTTATTTGAGGGCATCAGTTCAGATCATCATGTGAGTAAGAGAGAGAAAGCTCAGAGCAGTGTGTGTGGAGGGCAAGGGGGCTGGGTGGCAGAGGAGATTGATGGAGGAAGGAAAGAGAGCCATGATTGAAAAGGAGCAAGGAGAGAGTGCTGGTGAGTCGAGATGAGCGGTGTTCAGCATCCCCCTGACCCGTGAGGTTGGGTTTGAACACAGTCTGTATGTATAGAACGTACGTGACTTCTGTTTGATTAAAAAGATTGGTTTGATTGGACTTCTTTTTTAACGGAGTAACATGGGAAAAAATTTGGAGAGATAAGCCCCGATTGACAGCCGAAGAAGTGTTTGAATAACAATTTATTAGCACTATTCAATAAATGTAGTGAAAGTATTCCTGTAAGATTTTACATAATTTCTCTTTTTTTTTTTTTTTTTTTTTTGTCAGTTTTTATAATTGCAAGCTTTTTGCTTTGGCCATATCCCGTGGTTTGGGATGAGTGGCTCTTCCGTGGCACTTAGTTTAGTGTGTGGAGATGAAGTGGTGCAGTACCTGTGCAGAGTGGTGCGTGTGTGTGGAGGTGAATTGGCACAAATACCCATTTCGGGTTGTTCTGTCCTTTTCCCGCTGAATAATTTCTTCATTCCTAGGGAATGAAAGAGAGTTAACTAAAAAATGATAAATAAAAGCCTTCCATATGGTTGACATTAAATTTATATTTGTCTCCCCATGTTTGTTAGTGTGTGGTTTTGGTTCAGCTTGGGATATGGCATCTGCAACCAGACTGAAGTTATTTAAGGAACCTGCAGACGAGGGTCTGATCTGGAGCCTGGTGGAGTCTTTGCGAGGAGCTGCTCTGCCTGACTCCTCCGCAGCTTTTCATTTAACTTACTCTGTTTTCATTGCTGTTTCAAGTGATTGTTGCCTTCTTACAACTTCACAGTTTCAGAATGGCAGACAAACTGCTGGGTAATAAACTAGTGATGCCTCCCTCGTTCTTCAGCTCTGGTACCTGATCCGAAACGTTGTAGGTATTTACTTGTTTGGTTGGCATGAACCGTTCTGCTTTGAAAGGTCCCTTTGGGACAGTTCTTAGATGTTAGTTGCAGGGTTTGTGCACAGGAAGGACAGCAGTGTCTTGGGGCACAAATATACAAATATTATGATGATCCTGGGTAGGTTTTTAAAGAGCAGTTAGAGACAGCAGGGTTCAATAGTTAAGTATCCTCCTATTGGCAGTATGTGTAAAGAACATCCACCCAGCATATGTAAGGAGAAGCTTATTCCAGCCATCAACGTATGAATCTCTACATGGAAAATCCCCAGAGTCTCATTGATGAATGCCTGCCCCGTACAGCCTTGTGCCGCTGTTGTCAGGTATCTGATTATGATGACTTGTAGTTGATCTTACTATTATTTCCCCTAAGAGAAGCAAAACTTGACGGTAGGGTGGGATCCTCAGGAGTTACCCACTCTGGCCGAACTCTGTTTGGGCCAAAGTCACTGAGAGTTTCACTGTTGATTTCTGTGTGAGTTGGGTTTGGTCACTGCACAGTACTTCTGAAATCCCACCTCTTAACTATTTCTGAATTGAGTGTGTGATGAATCCCTCGCAGGGAGGAGTCCATCACCACAGCCTTCCACAACCACCGTGCGAGTGACGTGCGTTGGTCAAAATACCAAATCCCTGGAACTTTACCTGTCTCTGTCTGAGGAGCTCTGGTAACAAGGCTCACAGGGTGCTGCTGAGCACGGTGGTGAGAAGCGTGCCGTGGGCTTCGCTGGAAGTTGTAAGTGCTGAGGACCTCCAGGATCAGGCTCTGGATGAGCCATTCAGCACCACGTGCGGTCTCTCATAGGCTAGTTTCATGCTCGCTTGCGGTAGCAGGAACTAGCCAGCCATGACAAAAAAAGAACATTTGTGGGTCTTAAAACTTGTGCTGGTGCTACTTCTGCTTTTAAAGTGAACACGATCTGAAAGCCCCTCTGCACTCAGCCTCTGACAAGTGCTCGGCATGTGCCACAGCTCCTGAGCTCTGTGGAACAGCTTGTGTCAGCGCCTGCGGGAGGAGAGAACCTGCTGGAGTTAACCCTCCTCCTGCCTGCACTCTTCTTCCTGCTCTTTCCCTCGGTGAGGTGCAGAGTTAGTGGCACGGAGTTGTCTGGAGGTGTGGGGGAAAGAAGAGGATGTAAATTTACTTTCGGGTCCCAGGCCCTCGTTCTACTGGAGTGACTCACTTGAAGTGATACCAGTGTCCGAGATAAACCTCTCAGATGCGTCACCCAAGATGCTTATTATCGTAATTAATCTGTCGCAATATAATTATCATCCTTGGCTTAGCAGCCTGTCAATATATGTATTATTGCTGCAGCGTCTTTCTAAACGTGTGTGGCCGTGCGAGCTGCTGGGATCAGCTGGTGGCTGTGGAGCCATTCTGGTTCCCCTTGTCCTGACATAAGGCAGGAGGGACTGTAGCTGGTTGATGCCGTTGCCTCCTGGTTTGCAGACTCACTTTGTTCTCATTCTCTGTCCCCTCAGCCGCGTTTTGTCACGCAACTCTCACGCTAGCCCTGGCTTGGTGTTGACCTGCTGGTGCCTTCTCCCTCAAGCATCACCACGTCTTCATCTCCACGCTTAGCACTGTCTCCAGGGCCTTCCCCGCTCTGACTCTGGCTGCCCCAAACCAGAAGGCTGTATACGGCCAGTAGCATCTCTGCTCTGCTTGTGGCACACTGGGGATGGCCCATCAGAGCCAGGAGGTCTGGTTAGAGCACGGTGGGCACAGGGCAGGCTCTCAAATCTGTGTGGCTGTGAGGAAGACTCTGGCTGAAGGGGTTCTGGTGGCTTGAGAGAAAGGCTGGTGCCATGTGTAAGTGGTGGTGAAGAGACGGGGGTGAGGTATCACCACATCCTCTCGGACACGGTGGTGGAGTTCATGCACCTTGCAGAAGATAAGTGTGAAGGTGCATCGTGGTGCCAGGGGTCTGGACCTCTTAGAAAAGGGATTGCTTAGAAAGGGTGTGAGATGGCGAGTGAAGCTACGAAGTGCATGTAGGGGAAGTTAAAGAGGGGTTTCTGAGCCAGCAAAGCACAGGTGGTGTTGGAGAAGATGCTGCCTCGGGTGGACACCACCACGGAGCAATGAAAGGTTCACCCCCCACCCAGCTGGCAAATGAAATGCCGGGGAGACGCACGCTGTGTTCCACCTTGTTGGCAAAGGATCTCTCGTAGATCGGTGCGTGGCTTCCCATGTGCGTTGCCGAACGTGCAGGGTTATCGCAGCAGTTTGCCTTGTTATGGAAAGATAAACTAAGGTGCATTTTATGGTGGACCTTTTGCTGCAAAACCTTATCTTTACATCTGAAAAATTCGTAACTGCATCTGAGATTAGTTGAAAGACTTCCAGTGAACGCTTTAGTTTTAGTGTGTCTGCACTGCAGCCTGCATTCTTGGAAGTCCCGCTTGAGAAGCTAGCTAAATATGCTTTCAGAAGTGTTCTTTTTCTTAACAGTCACAGGGGTAAAACAAGCCTTGAAAAGAAAATGACGGTTAAAATAAGTGTTGACGATGCAAAGCAGCAGCGTGCGATTATAGTGTTGTTTTAAATACACCCAGTAACATTTTTAATGCATCAGAAATGGTTATCTAACTTCCCTAATTGATCCTGTAACTTATTGTGATAGCTGACTAAGAGACTGAGGCTAACTAGAAGAAAAGGATGAGTTTTACAGTTGTCCTCCTTGAAGGTTCCCCAGAATAAACCCCAAGCTACAGATGTGTTTCTTCTCTGAAACGCGCTCTGTTTGGTTTATCAACTAGGTAAAGAAAAATGATTGTGTGGGATCAGAAGAAATGGCTTATCACAGTTTTATGTTGTAGCATCAGCTTAGAGAAAGGGGAGGGCAGGAGAAGGTGATGGTTCTACTGGAAATGTAAGGATTCGACTTTCAGAAAGAGGTTTATGCCTTTTTGGTAGAGATGCTTCTCTTTTAAGAAGCTTGCTGGCGGGGCTTGGGATGAGCGTGACGAAGCCATGTGCTGGTGTGGTGGCACCAAAGCAGATGTGGAACCAGCATTTTGAGGCTGGGCTGCGTGAAGACTGTCTCTGCGTGTCCCAACAGCCTCGAGCCTTCCTCGGAGGCCGTGGAACCACAGCAGCCCAGAGCAGGGCCTGCGCCGTGGCAGGTAAGCGTAGCGAAGGTGGGTATCTGCTTCTCACTCCTTTTTGTTTCTTTACACAGGGAATGAAGTATCTGTGCATTCCGGCCGCTGACTCGCCCTCGCAGAACTTGTAAGTTTTCTTTAAAAACAAATCACAACCCCCCAGACATCGCTCGGGGCCCGCGATGCCTGCTCTACCGTGAGCTGAAAGATCTGATTCTGAGCTCTCACAAGTATTACACAAATGTGGTTTTTAATCTGTTAAGAAAACACAGCAACACTTTATTCCAGCTGCTTTGGCTCAGGCTGTGATTCAGTGGGTTTGTGGGAGGGTCACTGTGTAAACACTCTTCAGTTCTGGCCTTAAACTTCAGGAATTCCTTCGTGAGCCTGCTCCTAATTTAGTCCCAGCTTATTCTAGCCATTGTTTCTGTAAAGCTTTTTGCCTGGCTGGTTTGTTTGTCAGCACTATCTCCAGCCGTTAACAAAAATACTTGAGAGAGCTGCGAAGCCTTGTGCTCGTGGAAATCAGTTCCTTGCAGCGGGCCTGCAGGGGAGAGTGCAGTCTGCCCCTCGTAGCCAGGGATGGTGGGTACCTCCTGCCTTGAGGAGATAGGGACTGAAACCAGGGTGTCCCAGCCCTGCTCTTTCTCGTCTCCGCTGATGTTCCTGAAACGCTTGTTGTCTTAACCCTCGGCCTAAATGTTTCGAATCATTGAGCAGAGCGAGTCTTGATTCCAAAGAGAAATCAAAACAGGTTTTATAAGGGAACTTGGATGGTGACCAATTCTTTCTTCTCAAGCTCACTGTTTATGTTGGGGAGAGGTGAGGGGGTTTCAGCCACATCCTGCTACCAAGTTTTATAGAGAAACAAGTAGCTGAAAGAGGCCTGGTGGGTAGGAAGGAAATGCAGCACCGCTCTTCTCTCACATCACAGCAATATTCTGGCTCGTGCTTTCGGGGGATATTTTTAGAGTATGTGATTCTCATACCCTAGAAAGATTCCAGCGTGGCATTTGATGGGTGGTGATTTGACTTTTCATTCTGCATTTCTGGCTTGATTTTAGGGGAAGGAAAAAAAACCCAAACCAAACGCACAGAGACACAGTCTGCACCAAAAACCACCCCGAATCCCTACATTTCAAGACAGGTCTGTGATGAGAAGGCAGACAGCTAGCTGCCCTTGTCAGCCACAGCTCTCGTGGCCTTGATACTTAAATAAATGTAGAGCAAAAGAAATCATTTGGGGAAGGACAAAAAATACGATATTAGAGGGAAACTTTCCCATGTTGTCATATTAATTGTTTGTTGGTATTCAGAGATCTGTAGCAGTCCTAAAAATGTTTTTCAAATCTCTTTCCTTTTGTTAGTAGAGATCTGGATTAACTCGGGATGGAAGTAGACAGGACAGCATTTATGCTGAGCATTTATCAGCATACAGTTCAGCACCTCCCTCCCTGCTAAATATCAAGGAGTTATAGTGAAAATCCACCCCCGGTGCTCGAGCTGTCTGGCGCGGTACCAAGGCGCTTAAAGCTTCAGTAAGAAGATAGAATATTTGCATGAGTATTGTTTCTGTTATGCTGCGGGCATCTAAAATACTCGCTTTGGTATCAGGTGGTTGCAAGCAAACGTCATTACTTCTAATACTGATACATTTGATCACTTAAAATAAAACTTGATGAGTAACCGATTTTTCTTTTTTGCTTTATACGGTCAGGATCTTCACATAAAATCAAATCATGATGCTCGCAAATAGCAGCCTTGCTTACTTTGCACACCCCATCTTCTGTCTTTGCTCAGTCCGTGAGCATTTCACCCAGTTCCACCTGGGAGCAGTTAACTGGACTGCCTGTGCCCTCTGCGGAGGGAGGGAGGGGAGCTGGGGAGCGGTGCAGGGATTCGGTCCCTCTGCGATGTCTTTGTGCCTCTCCCCTCTGCTTTCAAAAGAGGGAATTCTGGGAGTGTCAGGATGGAAAAATAAGAAACCGCAGCATCCTGTATTGCAGGTGGTTGTGCTTTTAGCAGAGGATGACAGGCACAACTGACCAGGTACACGCTGCTGTCTCCTCTGCTCTCCCAACAGCATGTTTGTCAGAAGCTTTGCTGCTACTTTGCAGCCACTGACAGGTCGATAAGGTCCAACTGAAAGCCTTTGCCTATGGAATTTTGGGACTGTAAGCCCTTCATTCACTTCAGGTCCGTTTTTTTGTGAGGGAAGCTGCTGGTTTCTCCCGTGTGCAATGCACATTTGCTCCTCAGAGGCTTGTTCAGCAGAGCTCGCTTCCTGAGGGGAATGAACGGCCAGGGAAATGCAGCAGGGATTCCCCTACCACCATTCACCAGACATCTCTGAACCTCCTGCTCCCGTGTTCTGCCCCTGCCAAGCAGAGGATTCAAGCAGTTCCTTTTGAGAATCGAGGTCCTTCCTTGGCGTTAAATGAGTGGTTTTCTCTGTGCTTTGAGAATTTTACCTTGGGCCACTGATTTCTCCAGAAATGTCATCTTCTATAGAACCTGTTGCTAAAAAGTTAATTCCATAGAAATCCAATCTTCCCTTCCTGTCCTATTCCAGCTAGTTGTCTTAGCCTGTGCGTTTGTAAGGAGCTAACCTCCAACAGTCAGGCTGCTCCTGGTGATCATACAAAAGCCAGAAAACCTATTAAGAAAGTAAATTTAGATGGATCTTTGTTGCATTCACACCGGCAGAGGAAACATCAAGAGGCTTTTTCCTATCTGGTTTGGGTGCTTGCTTTCTACCCGTTACAATATACGTCAAGTCTGACTAGCAATGTATGAATATAAAGATCTGGTGTCGTAACTCTGCCCTCAGCCTAATCTGGGATTATCCTGCTTGCTAATGTGTAAATTTAGGTAACTTTTACACCATGCTGGCAGAGGCACGGTACTGGTGGTTCTTCCTGTGGTGTTTTCCCACTGTGAAGATGATGCAGCTCAGGACCCAGCTTTAAGCTGGGAGATGTAAAAGCCAGATACTGTGTAATAAATTGTCTTGAAGTAACTGTTCAGTCCAACAAATAGGCTGCAAATCAACACATTTGTCAAGTGCTTTCCTGTTACAGATGGTAATCAACTGTTTTGTGGTTAATGTAAGACCTGCCATTCTTCTTTGTGTCCGGCACTTGCCACACAGCTAACTAGTTTTCATGTGAATAGGGTTCGTACTAGAGCTTTTAAAATGAGTCCAGGCAGCGGTGTCCGCTGGAGACCTTCATACCTTAGTTGTACATTTCTCCTTTTCTCTGACTCAAGGTGAGGAGAGGCCATGGCTCTACAGAGCACCACTGATTCTGAGCTTGGCCATTTCTCCTCTTGTTTTCGGGAGTGCCTGTAAACACACTTGACAGTGTTTCAGCACCGTCAGCCGTGAGGAAGGGCAAATAAAACCAAGTGAATGGAGTTCAGTGCTAGCTATATTTAGTGCCTTGCAGAGGTGCTATGATCATTCACAGAGATCTTTCAAACCAAAGCATGGGAGAGTTTAACCAAAGTGCGCTAGACCACTGAGGTGAATTCACTGGTGCTTGGAGCTGTGCTGATGGCCAGAGTTGCTAGAAAGAAGGAGAAAAGGGGTGCTCGAGAAGATTGGGATGTTGCCAGTCCAGCCCTAAGTTTCATCTGGCCGAATCTGTTCAGTCTTGGTGAGTGCTTTTTCATGGTGCACTAGCGATGCCTCTTGTGCACACAGCCCAACATCTCATTTGTCTTCTGAATTCATGTGTGTGAAGCTGCTCATGTCCCACAGGCAAACCTGAGCTCCAGGATGTGTTAGAGCTCAGCCAGTGGAGGAGTTCTGGGGTGGCAGTCTGAGTAGAAGTGCATTTTTAAGGCTTTGTCCCTTTTCTTCACTTACCCCACATGCTTGATTGGCTTCTTGAGAACAATAAAATCCTGCGTTGACAGGCTGCCCTAAAGCTTGGGGTTGCATCATGCCTTGGGATTTTCCAAATAAGTCGCTCCAGTCTCCTCCAACTGTGTTCTCCACGTTGTATCCAGTGATGCCAGAACTGCCTTGGAGAGGGAGTCCTGGGCTTTGGGATCCCTCTGTTCGGGTATTTCAGCTTAGACATCATTGCCTTTGCAAGCTCCACAGGTACTGTCACCCTGTTGCATCACCGTTGTCCTCCTCCAGGTCTTGAGTGTTGGTGGTATCAGCAGCTGCACTGCTGGGCAGGAAGGGAGGCTTCCTTTTCTGTGGGTATTCCTGATTTTTGTGTGGCTGCTGGTGCCGGGCTGAGGTTTTTTCTTTTACCCTTGTGGTATAATACTTGCCCTGAGAGGGGAAACATCTTGAATACAGGACGTTGTGTTTCATGGGTGTTGAGCGCAGCGTGCTTTCAGGTTCTTCTTTGCCAATAAGCCTGGTCCTGCCTGCCCCTTAAGAAGCTCTTTCCTCTGTGTGTTGCCCACATTGTGAGATTAAAGTGCAAGAGCTCTCCAAAGCCCCAGCAAACTCCAGCTCTCTTGAGCTAAGAGGTGCTGCTGCTACCCCCCCGAGGCTTTGCAGTCTGAAAGGCGGAGGCAGGGTGAGCAACTAGGGACTGTGCACAGAGGCGATGCTGCAGAGTTACTGAGATGATGACAGCTGCCCGGGCACTTTGCTCCAGGCTTGCCCCACTTAAAATGAAGGGGCGTGTGTAGAGGATAATGAGAGTACAAACCTTGAGGTTTGTAATGAGAGTCTTTATCTTCTCTGCGCTTTCTCCTCCACTGCTTTATGAAAGGCAGGCTGTAGGCAGGGGGTGGCTGACACGCTGAACAAGGGCAGGCAGAAGGGGTGCTGCAGTCTGAGGGGAGGAGACTGGGAGGAGCTGGAGAAGCCAGGGTTTAAACTAAGGAATTTTTCATAGCAGGGACAAAAGGGAGAGATTTCATGATTCCAAGAAGAAAACCCTAACATTTAGATGTGTCCTAGTACATGGTTTGAAGGAAGAGGTGAAGTCAAATTCGGGTAGCGGGTGGTGGATGCTTCTGAGAGAGACAATACACCTTGAGAACCCTGCGAGTCGTGCTGCTCAGTTTCATCGGACGTTGGAGCGTAGGCAGGGACGCGGGAGGTCAAGTTACTGGTTTAAAGAGGAATAAGGCACAAACTGAAATAGAGACTTGACAGTCATCAGAATAAAAAGTTTGTTAATGTTTATCACGCTGTAGTACCTAAGATAGCAGTGTCGTCCTCGGGCAGGGCGGAGGGTAACTGTGCCAGCGAGTGTTGTTTCATTGGCAGACACCAACTCTAGCCTCGCAAGACCTGCGTTCAGCTCTGAATTCTAGAGACAGCATTAAGTGAGCTTTCGGATACATTTCTTTCTTTCTAAGTAGTGATTTTACTAAATAAAGCACTTTCTTTATTCTGCTTCTGTTTTCAGGGCAAGGCATTTCAGGGAGAGCATCAAATTTATCCACGAGTGCCGGCTCGCCGGCGAGGGCTGCCTGGTGCATTGGTACGTACAGCACCTTGCTGGGAACGCTTCTTGCTCAGTTGGGATGTTCATCCCTTTAACGGTCAGTCAGCGAGTGTCCCGCTGCGTCTCGGAGCAAAGTCCTCTTGGTCTGAACTGCCCCCTGTATTTGAAGAGCCCCAGGAGATTTGTGAGGGCTGTTGAAGCCTCGTGCTAGGACTTCTGAGTCACTGGGGCACACAGCTGCCTGGAGACAAAAGCAGCTCAGGAAAGTTCTTTCTGACCTTCTCTTATCAAACCTTTTTGTAGGATGATTGCACTAGAGATGTATTCACTAGAGGCCTATTATTTATTTCCCATCATTTTAATCACTGTATTTCTAAAAATTATTTTCATAATCCAAATAGCTGTTACAGAAACGAAGCAAATTATTTGGGTAACTTCAGAGTTGTTAAAAAAAAAATTCCTCTGAACAGAGATTGATTTTATTTTTTTTTCCCCCTCCCTTTTTTTTTTTTTTTTTTTTTTTTTTAACTTCTTCACATTCAGCAATTCGCTTTGTTGAT
>JAAGNO010025158.1:32100-44967 GCA_033439905.1 Ceryle rudis
TAGGCTGGCAGAGGGCTCCGAAGGGTGAAGTCTGGCCAGCCAAGCTGTGGCAGTTTGGCATCTCTGTGCTCACGTGGCAAAGCTGTTACCGCACCGGGAGAAGGGAGCCGAGGTCGGTGTCTCTGCTGCTCCTGTTCGCAGTCCGTTGGCAGGTAACGCCGCGGAGGTGGGCTTGAGCTGGAGTGCTGGGCTGCCGACTGGAGCAGGTGAGACATGGCCACACGTCCCTTTCTACCACCAGTAGCATCTAGGAGAGAAGTGGGACAGACAGCTCTGAGTAATAACAGCTTCAACTGCCACCGTTGTGCTTGCTTCAGTGCACGTGAGACGGAGCTGTTGGCAGAACGGCCGCAGACCGGGCGCACTGGGGCCGTTGCCACAGCTCAGCTGACGTGCAGTGATTTAAGCCTCGATTGTGCATCTGGCCTCCCAGCATCAGCTTCTCTGGAGAACAGTTTGCCCCGCTCTCCAGCGCCGCTGAACTTCATTCCCCGTGGAACACGTGCCTCTTCAGCACGCCCCTGCGCACACGACAACGCGTCTCCGAAGAGTGGGCTCGGTGTGAGTGCGAGCACCCGCTGCTTCGCTTGGGCTGTGGCTTGTTCTTTGACTTCAGCTACCTCAGAAATGCTGTTCTCGTCGTCGTGGTTGTAAATGCAACCTTGAAAACTGCCTTGTGTGATCTTAAGTCTGACACCAAGTGAAGCGAGCGGGCGCGTGTGCACGAGAGCGGCTGCGTGCATCTCTATTTCACCAAGGTCTGTATTTGAGAAGTTCAGTGCTTGCTTTTTAAATTGCCCATCTTTCACACCGCTTTGAAAATCGACTCGTTTTGGATTGCAACTTTCTGCCATTTTAAAGCCACTATGTATGTTGCTGTGATGGGATTTGTAGGAATGCGTTTGTAAAGCATATTGTAAACTAGGTTACCGCCCGGGGCCGTACTCTGCTCGTGGTAACGTGGTGCGTGTCTGGGACGGAGC
The DNA here is from genome assembly GCA_033439905.1 of Ceryle rudis. Lineage (NCBI taxonomy): Eukaryota > Metazoa > Chordata > Aves > Coraciiformes > Cerylidae > Ceryle > Ceryle rudis. The sequence continues at coordinate 33,084 of JAAGNO010025158.1, forward strand.
CGTCACCTGGCTCCAGCGTAGTCCAGGAGTGGCACTTCAGAGACATCACCAGGGATGTGGGGCAGTGTACTGATTTCTGATCCTATAACGGGGGTGGCACTGATGCCAGGATCATGGCTGCTTGTCTTTGACTTAGAGGATGAAAGGCCTGTTTTTCTTGAAGATTACGGAAATTAAAAATAACCTCCCAAAGAGCCAGGATAGAATCCCAACCCCAGCCAGGTTTGTTCAGGTGGGGTGTGTATCGTGCTGAACGCTGAGCCAGAAGTGGTCGGTGCATGGGATAGGCTGTGGTCTCTCCGTTTCCTCGGAGCTCTGACCTCCCACCCCTGCCCGAGATTCCTCTTCACGGGGTTTCCTGCGTGCTTTGAGGGGAGTGAGGTCTGGAGAGGGGGTGAGGCTTTTGGGGTGGAGTAAGCTCTGACTGATTAATATCTGTTACTGAGTATCTTCAAAAAAAACCACTGAGTATCTTCAAAAAACAGATGTTACGGCTTGTGAAGTATGGATCTTGTGTATCAATAATTGCCGAAAAGGAAAAAAGGGAATGGGGTGGAACTGGCCTGTTCCGTCCGCGTCCAAACCTGCATCAGGGTTCTCATTGCACTACGTGCTCTCGGTGTACCGAGCACTGCGAGAGCAGGGTAAGTCACGCCTGTGTCGCAGGAAGGGATGCCCTTGGATTTGGGAAAGGTGCTGGAATTGACTTTGTTTTCAAGCTTGTAGCTAAATGAGCTGCTGCCTCTTCGGTATATCCAGCGCTCTGTGTTTAGCTCTTGAAGACGCTGCTCTGCAAATAACAAGCTGTTCAGGAGTCCCGGCCTGGCAGTGCCCTCGGTGGCAGTCCCCTCCGCGCTCGGGGTGTAACTGGGAGACACTTTCCTCGGTAACAGGGTCTGATGGGTGCTTGGGGTGCCGGTCCGTTTGTCCAAGCCTCTCCTCCTCATGGTGAAGGGCCCGTCCCCCCGGGGCAGCTTTGCCCAGAGCACCCCTCCTGTGGGACGCCGGCAGCCCGGCCCAGCCGTGGGGGCTGGTAAGCGGGCGAGCCTAGAAAAGGCAGAACGAGGGACGTCTGTTAATGTTCATATGTCAAAGGTTGTCCTGTAGTGGATTTCTTTAATAGCTGGGTTATCCCCAAAGAGTCAGTCCCACAAACAGGATTTTTTTTGAACTGCGGCGCTGGGGCCGCGGAGCTGCATCGCTGTGCGTTCTGCCGCGGCCCGAAAGCAGGCGCAGGGTGGAGCGGGAGGACGAGGCGGTGCTGCGTGTCAGCGAGGGGAAGCGCTTCTCCCTTTAGGAGGCAGAAGGGGTGTTTTCTGTAGCCCGTTGCTTCTACACCTCGTTCAGCAGCCTGTATGTACTGCAGACTGTGCTTCCAAGGGGTAAAAGGGCAACGGCAGCCCGAGGAAAATCAAATCCAGTTTCTCCATAGACTCCTTGATCACCACAAGGAGAGAGCAACTCCAGCCCTCATTCTTGCTTAGCCTTTCGGAGAGGGAGAGGAGCTGCAACAGCCTGAGGCCGCGACACGATTTGTTCTCCAGTGGCAGTTTGTAGGACTTCCCAGCTCTCTGGAACATGACCAGACCCCAGTCTGCCTCTTAGGAGTTGGCCTTTGTAGTGTAGTCGATGCATTCAGTTATTTTATTTCTGTACTGCAGAACACTGTCCTCATTTTGATGTTCACTGGAAAATGTATAAAGTTCATAACACTTTATTGGATATCTGGATTTGAAATGTATAATCGATGGGGGGGGAGCTGAACTTGATATCCATGTGTGATTATCAGCCAATGTTTAGTGTTATACCGTGTAGGTAATGGGTAAACGCATTAGTATTTATTACTCTGATTTTTTTAACCTGGAAAGAGTCGCTTCCTTACCTTTGGGGTTGAGTGGGAAGATACGGCAAATCACGCCTCTTTTTTAAAAGGCCAGTAGTAACACTGGCTGCTGTAATGGCCACTGCCTATAAAGAAGTCAGTGAAAAGTTATAGTAATGACTTCAGCTAGTTTAAAAAACTCTAAGCCTGGTAAAGCTTCTCGATTCTCTGTCTTCCTGGGCATCTTAGCGAAGCCTTGATTGCTTTTTCCAAATGTTTGTATTTAATATGTTCTACAATTTTTTTATAAATAAAAGTAAATGTTAACACCTGATCTGCTCGTGTGCTTCTTGAAATCAACAGTCGTGGCCGGAAAGCTTCTACTCGCTGTTTGTATCCCTGCAGGTACAGTAAGAGCACAAGACTAACTCCTTTTGGTACTTGGATTACTTTTTTTCTCCTGCACACAGACTTCTTGAGACTTCCCCTCTCTTCACCGAGTTCTTCCCGGTGAGTTCAAGAATCCACAGCCCAAGCATCTCTTGATAGCAGTCGCACAAGAGGGTGCTGCATGTTGCTCCGTTACCGTTGCTGGCCCATCACTGCGACAGGCTATGTGGTGAATCCAAATCTCTTTATTCTTTTGAAATACCACCTTGTCACCACCTTGTCCATCGCACGCTGGTTTAGGGCTTAATAAGCTGTCAAACTTTAGCTGGTTTACAGACAGCCCAGGCTCAGGTAGTGGTTTGTCAGGAGGAGTTGATGTAAGTGACAGATGATGACGGGAAAAAAAAAGAAGAAAAACTTGACAGTGTAAAAATTGTGCTGCAGCCACAGTGCCCTCCTACATCTCCTTTCACTCGGTGTTACACGTAACTGTTGTGAGTTGTAGAAAACAGCAGTTCTGACGCGACTCGCGTGGTGCCGTCCCACCACGGACAGGAGCACCCTGAGGAAGCAGAGGGCAAACCCACGTGAAGGCGTTTGGGCTTTGCCAGCAAATTGGGGGAATCCTTCCACCTCCTCAGGAAGGGTGCACTGGTGAAGGGAAGATGATGATGATGATGATGATCTCTATAAAATCCTAGACAGCCTGAGGAAGATGATCTTGCGCTGCATGGTGTTCCTGTCGAAACCCCTGGGGAGACAAAGCCTGGGACAGAAACAGCTGTTTTCACACTTGGTTCTCGGCACAGCTCTAAAGGTGGTGCTCTTTCCCATGTGCCCCAGCTCCCGTGTGTTTAACTCTTTCATTGCTACGTTCATCTGCTGACCAGTGTTTTTCTTCATCCCTCACCCCGGGAACAAATTCTTCTTTATTCCTGTTTGAATGTGTGCTTTGCTCTGAGTTAGGCAAACGGCACAGAAGTTGAGTAACTTGTAAGTAGCAGGATGACTTCTGGTAGTTTCTGGGTAGTTTCTAGTGTTGTTATTAGGAGTTGGCACCTAATGAAGTGTGAGCAGGAGGTGCCTTCTTGCCACTGAACGGCTGCGCAGCTCAGTCCTTGGAGCCTTGGTCCTGCCCGTGTCAGCAGTGAACTGGGGGTAAAATGCATTTGCAAGTGGTCTCAAAAAACGGGATTTTCAGCCAGACCTGCACCCAGTTTCCATTTTAGTTGAAGCTTTAGTTTCTAAGTTGCTTGGTCACCTATTCACACAGGCGTTAGCAAAGCACAGCTTCAGGTCTGGGCGGGTGCGTTCACAAATGGACCCTTCGAAGGGCTGAGTTCTGATTCCTCTTCTTCCCTTCTTGCTCTGAGAGTGAGTATTTAATTTGTCAGATACAAGGGATGGGATTTTTGTTAAAATTTCTTGAGTCTCTTCCCTTCCTACCCTTTTTTTGGTGTGATGATTTACTGTTTTTTTAAAACCTGAGGCTTATCCCAGAACTCATGAGCTGGGATAAGTGAGCATCAATGTGTGACTTGCATACAATTCCTGCAAGTAAGTGTGTATTAAAAAATGCTTATAAGGTTGCTGACTTAACTGATTGTGTTGCAAACACGATTCTGCTGGTGGTGCCTCTGTCCTGTGTTGGTGGTGGATATTTAAAAGGGATATTTATTTGTACACCAAAAAGCAACATTCACTGGTGGACCAGCATCCTGTGCAGGTTACTGACTGAGCAGCGTTTTGCTTGATTCCTTCCTCAATCCTCGCTTTGTAAGAGGAGGTGGCACCTGGAAAGCTTGTAAGTGAGGGAAAACTCTGCCCCGTGTTTAGGGAAAGTATGTGTTGGAGGTGTCAGAACCAGGGCTGTGTTTATGTTCGCTCACTGCATTTTTCCCAAGGACTGCCCTTTGGAAGTCTTTGCAAGAATGTCTGCAGCGTGGAACTCTCCCAGCAAAAGTACTTATGTAATCCTGGAATGTCTCAGGAGAAAAGTAAAAACAACACAAACAATGAAAAAACCCCAAACACACAAAACCCCCAAAACACAATAACCCCTGCAAACCTGAGCACTGGGCAGGCCTTGGTCAACTCCCCAGGTTTTAGCCATGAGGTTGTTCTGTCCTTAAGTAACTTACTTCCCTGATAATGTCTGGTTTGCAGCGAGGTTCTTCCCAGCCTGGATGAAGATCTCTGTTCCTCTGGAAGGTAGGACGTGGCGGTAACAAGGTTTGTCACAATATGAGACCCACCTGGGTGTGTTATAGCCGCATACTCACTGCGAGTGCACTCTGGACTTTGCTGTCACTGGAAACACCTTAAATACTCCTCCTCTTCCTTAACCGTGTTTTCTTTTCAAGGGACTGAGTGGAGGCTTCTGACATGTTTGGCCTTGACCTTCGTTTCCCCGCTGTGGTCACCTTACATCAGGTTGATTGCACTGGAGGGGACGCTTGTCTTGTGAGATCTCTCGGATTTCGAGCTGGGCTTACCCACAACTGGACACCCCTCCTATGTGCAGAAATCTCCAAAAGGGTTACAGGGGCACCTGCTGGGCCGTGGGACAGGCTGGGAAGTTCAGCAGGCATTTTTGACTCAAAAGTCTTCTGCTTTTGGCTTATCAAGAAGGCATAGTGTGCAGACACCTTTGTCCTATCCATAGAACGCTGGACTGGGAAGCAGTTGGACTTCAGCTCCCAAATCTCCTGCAACTTGCTGCGTGACTGGGCGAATTGCTTCTGTCCTGGTTTGCTTCATTTTCCTAACAAAATGGGGAAGAAGCGTCACAGCTTTCCCTGGGCCAGCTCTGCGAAGCCCCCGATGGAAAGCAGTGCGTGGGTGCTGGTCGGGTGGTGCTAAAGGGGGTGTCCTCCCTCATCCCAGGGTGCTACAATTCCTTCATCGCGGGGAGATTGTGAAGCAGGGTGAGGAGCTGTGGTGGCTTCTTGCTTATCCTCAACAGCTCAGTCCCACCTGCGTGGGAAGCGCTGTGCTGCCGGGGGTGGTGGCTGGGTGGGAACGGGAAAATCAAGGTCCGATTCCCCAGGTACCAGTTGCTGCATTTCAACGTGAATGAGACAAAATGCAGATGGAGTGAAACAGAAGAGGGCCGGAGTAATTCCAGTTGTGATGGCCCCAGACAAAGCTCATCCCACAGGTATGCTGATTGCCTGTAAAATCTGAGGTGAAAATCAGATGGTAGAGATACGTAACGTGCCTGTGAGGTCAGGGTGATGAGGTGGGGGGGCAAGAGAAGGAGGAATTGCATATGGAAAAAGTGAAAGTGTTGGAGTACCTAAAGGTGATGTGGGAAGGGCTGGTGATACGTGTGCTGAGCTGCCTTGTCTGCACTCCAGGAAAAGGCTGTAGGCAACAACAACAACACAGGGATTTTGTCGCTTCCTGTACTTTGGATTTATGGTGACGCCAACAGAAAAAAGTGATGTCCTGGTTTTCCCCTGGGCTTGTTCTGGAAAGAAAGTGCATATGGCAAATACATCCATCTAGTCAAAGCTCTTCTGGCAGATGAGGACTGGAGGAGGAATAAATTTACTGCCTCCTTGGGCAAGCTGCTGCTGCTACTTTTGGGCTGTTCTATGGAGGCATGAATTTGATTCATTTCCAAAGACAGCCTGGAAACTCCAGGCAGCAGAGGAAGGGACTCCCCCTTGACTGAGCTGTTTTAATCTGAAGGCACCGCAGTTGTGTGAAATGCAGTCAGCGCTGCTTCTCAGGTCACTGCCAGGGGACGGCCAGAGCCTGGGGCCTGACCTTCCATCCCTCACTTTGAGTGACGTGGGAGCCTTGGTGCCTTGGAACACATCGAACTTCAAGCAGGGCTGGGGAACTTGCAGGAGCTGTGGGCACCTCAGTTAAAAAGGAAGCCTCCCTTGGACTTTGAACCGGAGTAGATCCAAACTGCATATTGGAGAAGCCTCTATCTTTCTACTGATGAGCAGGGGCTCTTTGATCTCTCCATGGTGGCCTCCAGCTCTAAGATGGGTGATTAACTGTCTTAGTCCCTCCAGGCCTCCCTCCTTCCCTTCAAGACTGAATGAGAGGGCTGCTGCCTTTCATGTTGTTTATCCATTCAACAAAGTCAAACAGTTTTACCCACTTTTAATCTGCAGCACATATATTAGGATGGTTAGAAGCTAACAGATGATGAAACAACCCATCTGAGGAGCCAGGCTGTGGAAACAGCCAAGGTGGAGCAGGGAGAGCCTGGTTTGGTGAGTGCTCTGAGAGTAATTTGCCAGCACTGATGGGAAACAATAATGGGGAGGAAGAGACAGTAATCGGTGAATCAATCCGCACGGCTCGTTTAAAAATACCTCCTTTTTTGTGGCTTTGGTTACAAGAATGCTTTGTGGGCTGCAGAGGAAAGGCATTAGCAGTTGTTTTCAATAAACCAAACTCTAATGTCATGTTTCTTGAAGTACCGTGAACCTCTGAGCAAGAGAATTTCCACCCGTGTGCGTGCTGGGTGAGAGGGGGCAAGCGAGCAGCGGGTGTTGTAAGTGAGCGGCTGCAGTTGCAGCAGCAGGGGCCAGATGTGCTGAAGGAGCACCAGCCTTTGGGCAGGGGCAGGCACTAGAAATCCCACCTCAGCAGCTACCAGAATGGTGGCTGAAGGAGATAGCTGACAATGAAGTTGCCTGTAAGGACTGTCTTCTCCCAGGGAATGGCCACAAACATGGTTGTGGCTCCATCACCTGGAGTAAAACCCAGGCTAAGACAAGGACCCTGCCCAGCTCAGACCCCAGACCCGTGCTGTCATTTACTGGTGATAAGCCACACTCCAGGTCACTGGGAGCCCACTGTGCAGTGGTAACACTGGACATGTTGTCTTTGGGGGAGGATTAGCCTTGAAGACCTGGAGGGGAAGCTTTAAACATCAAGTGCAATCCTAAGATAAGCCTTTAAATCTCATTTTCAGAAGTCAATGACACTCGGGGTTGTTTTGCTTTTTATCCCCCATTCAAAGGGGGGTGATCGACATTCCCGGTCTGTCGCTTGTTGCTGCAGCTTTGGGAACAGGAGCTTCACGTTTCAGGAATGTTTTTTACCAGGCCCTGCAAATGCAAAGTTGTTCCTGGAGGGAAGTCGTAGCAGTCAGAAAAAGGAAGACCTCTGCTATGACGTAGCTTCCCTTCCACCTCTCTGTATCAGTTAGGTGTGGGAAGGTTTTATGAAGACCACGTTCTAAAGAAGAGTAATTTATTTACTGGAACAAGCCTGCCGATGGAGTATGGCTGAATCGTACATTTCCAAAAGAACTTCCAGCAAGGTGCTGTGTTTAAAGTCCTCCTGGCATCTGACGATTTGAACAATTAACATGACAGTTGTCTGACTAAGATGATCACAGTGGACATCTGCCTACAGAAGCAACATGGAAGATGTAATGGGAAAGAAAAGCTCACAGTCATTATATGACTTGGGTTCTCATCAAATTCCATTTCTCCCTGCAGCCTTCAAGAACTTTGCCCCAGTGACTCTGCTGCTGTCACTGTCTGTGTGGGGGACACTCCCAGTGCACAGCTGTTAAGCCCCTGAAGGTGAACGGGCATAACAGATAACCCGATCTTCCTGGGTTTGCAGTGGCCTGGCTCGCTGGAGGCAAGAGAAAAGCATAATGATGTTTTTAGAGCATGGCTCTGATTTGCGTGTGCTGGTTTCCTGCTGCTTTATCCGGGGGAAAGCTCTGTGAGCAGACAGCGGCACCTGGGGGAGCTGCAAGGAGAAGTGGGAGGAATTTTCAGGAATTGCATCAGTTTCCTGGGAAAGATGCAATGAGGTGGAGTTAGGTTTTTGTCCCGGATTTTCTGAGAGGGCTTAAAAGGTGGCTAGTACGGTGTGGAGACAAAAACAAAAGGAAAAGGAATCTTCTTTCATGAATGACATTTACTATTGTAGCTCAATGCTCCAAAAATGAAATGAAAACAGAGTGAACAACCAAACCGAGGGGTTGAGACCAGAGCGTTCAGACAAAGGGGCTGCTACCAAACTGCGCGCAGCGGTGCGATGGCCGCAGCACCGCTGTCCTGCTTCTAGTGAGGGCTGGGAATAGGGCGAGAGAGCCTCGGAGGATTTCAGACGTGCAGGCTGAGGCTACGCGAGCCCACGCTGGGCTCTGACATTCTCCTGGGCAGTGGGAAGCCAGGCCCAGCTTTCAAGTCTTTGTGCTGAGATTTTTGGAGTCCTGCCTGAGTGGAGGGGTGAAGGTAAGCCAAAATCTCAGCTGGAAGGTGACATTGTAGGTGGACAACCTCTGCTCCCTTAAGCTCTGAGGAGCTTCGTTCAAGTGTGCACTGAGCTGAACAGTTTTCCTCAGTATAACCTCACTCCTTTGGCACCACCAACTGCCCTGGCCCCGAGGCACTGGGGGTACCTGCGCTTGTGTGTGCTGTAGCTGCTTCGGGCATTCATAGACTGGAGACAGAGCCGAGCCCTCTGCTGCTTCTGTGCTGCTCTGTGCTCACTCCCTTGTGCTGCAACACCCTGTTCTGCCTTACCGACCTTCCTCGAGTGGCCTCTGTGCTCTGGAAGCGGCACTTAACATTTTAAAGTGTAAATTTATAGACTGGGAGTTCCCCAAGGGATCCTTTCAACCTCTGGTGAATGTCAAAATTATGGGAACTTGGTTCAGGGGTATAGGAAAGAACTGGTCCCAAGCAGAGGTGGAGCAGCCCTTGTAATATGGATGGATTCCCAGATGAGCCCCGGCCAGCAGTAACAATGTTCTGGAGTTCCTGGTCAGGTAATTCTGTTGTTGTTGTTTGCTGATGAGGACGGCTTGTTCTGCTGCTTCTTGTCCCAGAGCTCTCACAGTCCTTAGCAGAGGACTGTCTGCTGTGGGAACTCCCTCCTGTCCCGAACGGGCGGTGACTGGAGTGTCTGGACACGGGGCTCTGAGGTACCGAGGTCGGTGATGAGTTATGTGGATATTGGTCTGGGTTCCAGGCTGGGGCTTAGGTGGAGAGGGAGCGACATCCCTGACACCGTGTCCTGGCACCGCTGTCAGCAACAGGGTGCTCTGGAGGCTTGGAAACAGCTGTGCTAGTAAAGCTCTCACCCAAGAGGTGCCTCGGCAGCCCCGGGGTGTGCGCATTTCCCACTCCCCAAGCCGCACGGTGCCAGACGGGGATTTTTGCCCAAGTCCCTTCAAACGCTGCTGCCTGTCCCCTTCAAAAAGCCTTTTAAAAAGCCATTTCCTCGCAGCTCCGGGTCGTAATCCACGGCCACGCTGGCAGCAGCGCAGCAGGCAGGACCCGGACTGTCCATCTGTCTGCAGCAGGCAGCTCCTGGGCCTGATGGTTTGCTCCCAGTGAAGCCGGTGGGGACACTCCTCCCGAGCTCAGTGGCAGCAGGATCTGGATTTCTGTGAGTAGCAGTTTGTTAAGGCCACCAAGTGGTCATTTCGTTCTTTTTTTGTTTTGTTTTGTTTTGTTTTGTTTTTTTTTTTTTGTTTGTTTGTTTGTTTGTTTTTTTTTTTTTTTTGATTTATTGATTTTTCGAGGCAGCAGCCGCTCGGGCAGGGCTGGTGCACCACTGACCCCTGTCCCTCAGCACCACAGCTCCACGGGGGGCTTAGAAACCCCTCCAGGGATCACGGGGCAGCCCTGGGCAGCCTGGGATAGACCCGGACAACCCCTTTGGAGAAGAAATTGTTCCTCAGCTCCAACCTAAACCTCTCCTGGGGCAACTTGAAGCTGTGGTTCTTGTCCTGTCCCTTGTCCCTTGGAAGCAGAGCCCGACCCCCCCTGGCTCCAACCTCCTGTCAGGAGCTGTCAGAGCCAGAAGGTCTCCCCTGAGCCTCCTTCTCTCCAGGCTCAACAAGCCCAGGGCCCTCTGCCGCTCCTCACCACACTTGTGCTCTGTAAGACCAAGATCTAGTGGACCCCAAGTCCAACCAATAGGTTGTGAGGTTTTTTTTTTTTAATAGGCACTGTATTTTTTAACCCAATCCACAGACAAAAAAGAAGAAGGAAAAAAAAATTATGTAATTAAATGAGTAATGCTCAGTGGGTGAGGGAATTTCTTGGTGTTTTCTAGCATGCAGCACCTCCAGTAGAAGTGTGCATGGCTATGTTTGCACCAGTGGCAGTGTGAAAAACTTTGCTTCAAAAGAGAAGCATTCGCCCGTGCTACTAAGTCACCCTTCAGAGTACCCTTCCTGTTCACGCTACCCACGGGCAGCCACGCATGCAGAGACCTCTCCTTTCTTCACCTTTAGAAAAGAGCGACCCGGTGCAAAAGTCAATGAAACGGGCCATGCAGGCGGCATCAGCTGTCAACAGCCGCTGCAGATGGTGACTCCTCAGAAGGCAGCGGGGCCAGAGTCAACTGCCAGGAGAAACTCAGAGAATGCTCAGAATTTTCCTGAGGTGCAGTGAAACAAAGCAAGGTGGACAATGTGTCTGGAAAGGGAAGCTTTTCCCATGGGAAGCAGCACCCCACTGCCTCTGAGAATCTCCCCCCCTACCTTTGCAAATCCCCCCTGGGTGTTCGAAGCATTTTGCTTCAGCCACTGTGAAGCCACGAGCATAAAACCCAGTGGTGCACATAGGAAAACCTCAGGATGCAGGTGCAGGGCTTCTCCAGCTCTCCCTGGCAGCACCGGGGCAGACCACCGCCTGATTTTCTTCTACCTAAATTTCACCAGGTCCCAAATGCTATTTTCCTGTCCAGACCATTGTAGACAGAGCTACAATTGCCCTTCTTTATGCAGTGATATCCAAAGCTGCTGTGATCTGGAGTGGGAACAGTGGGAGGAGATGTAATAAAATATTGTGACTATAATTTCATGTCTTCACAGAACCCCAGCATGGAGGGACCTCTGGAGACCTGGTCCAACCCCCCTGCCCCAGCAGTGTCACCCGGAGCAAGGTGACCAGGATTGCATTGTCCAGGTGGGTTTGGAATCAATCCCCCTTCTCGCCCTCCACCGAAAGCCTTGTTCACAAAGATTTGTCTCCTCTTAGATCATTCTTCAGCACATCTAGTAGGGCTGGCTTGTTTCTTTTCAAGGTGAAATCCCCCTGTACCTTCACACAGGGCTCACATCTACTCCCTCTAGAATGCAGCCAGACTTGCCTTGGGCTGCTGAGAATGATGAGTCAGGTTCCCCCTAAACATGAAAATGCTGGTGGGTTATTTGTGTCGCTGCCAAAGGAAGAGCAATTAATAACTGGAATTTTTCTTTAAATAATTTAGATAATAGCCCCCCTTGCTCATTCTTCTTTTCAGGGTGTGAGTTCCTCTTTTGTCTAAGAAGAAGGTAATGCAAACTGCTAGACCATCGCCACCACCTCCTTCTCACCACCATCTGCATCTATCTCATCACCAGCTGCTCAGTAAGTCCAGGCTGAGGATTTACCCCTCGCTAATCAAGGTAGGATGAAACCACATTGCGTTTGAAACAGTGCAGGGTACGCTACACCCACAGTCTCTAAAACATCTCCTTCCAAAGAATGTGCCACCAGTGGTGTCCACCTTGTAATGGCCACAGACAAGAGGAGAGCCTCCCAGTTTCCTTAAGCAGGGAAATCCCAGTGGCAGCCACAGCTGTGGGCTTTGTGAAACTTCCCAAAGCTCCCTTCCCTTCCCTTCCCTTCCCTTCCCTTCCCTTCCCTTCCCTTCCCTTCCCTTCCCTTCCCTTCCCTTCCC
>JAAGNO010025159.1:22762-41352 GCA_033439905.1 Ceryle rudis
GTCCTGCGTCAGGCGCGCGGCGCCAGTTGCAGGTGGTGGCCGGGGGGGTGGCGGCCCCGAGCGACTGGGAGCTTTAAGCTCCCTCTGGTGGCCCTATAGCACAGTTTAAAGCTTACCTGTTGCACTTCTCTCTTCTGGACAGTTTTGAGAGTCTAAATGCATAATGCATTATATTACTGTGATTTTAAAAATGAATACAGAAATATAATGTGCCGTATTCCTTTCCAAGTTACCAAAGGTTTTCTGTGATCAGACTTCAAAGAAGTAGAAGAGTTAAAATAATGTAAAGTTAGAGGATTCTTTTCTAGTAAGCATATGGGTTGTTTCCCATAAAACTTTTAATTCTGTAATTTTTTTTTAATGGTGCCATAATTTTTTGCTGTTAAGGCTGGGCTGTCCTGCATACATTCAAATCACTGTCCAGGGAGGTCCTGCTGCCAGATTTGTGAGGAGACATAACATTTATTCTGCATTCATAAGGTTTTTTTGCAGCTGCTTTCCTCCACTGTTTTGCTCCCCTCATAGCCATTCATCATATCTGCACAGGAGAAGTTGTGCGAGTCGGAAATTTACTGTGTCAGAAGGAGGACAGCAGTTTATTAGGACCCCCTTGGTCCAAGGATCAGCAGCCTGATTTCCCTTGCTTCATTTACTCAGATGATTGACCTTTAATCTGTGGTGATACTTGCTCATATTTGAATCTTCTGTCATCCTGTGTTTTGTCAGGGATGAAAGAATTAAATCAGATTTTATATGTTTTATTTATTGGAAAATATTTCACTTAAAACCTTGGTCTTTATGCTAAGGTCTTTGTGCTTTTATTCCTAAAGCAGTGGGTATAAATCAAAACCACAAGCTCCATGGCACACACATTCTTCTCAGATTGCTAGGGGCAGGACTGGAATTTGGATTTTGGAAGTTCAGCTGAAGTGCAATATCCTACACTGTCACCTTGACCCAGCTTTGCAGTGGGTGTGCAGCCTTTCTACACGTGCACATTCCTTTCTCAAAGGTGCATCAGTTCAGCTTACACTGCCTTGACATATCAGTCCCCTGGAAGAGTATTTTGTGTTGTGTGCTTGTTCAAACCAATCCAGCTGAAACCAGAGATTGTTACTGGCAAAAATGAAGAGTAGTGTGGCATTGTGAACAGCTCATGTTTTCCACAGGGTTGGTTTTTTTCACCTTGTGGGGCAGCAGGGGTGGATCTCAGGGTGAGGCTGCAGTGCAAGCGGTTGGATCTCAACTGCACTCTGTGGGTGATAGCCCACGTCACCATTGTCCAGGGTACTGCATAGTTTCATTCCTTACCTCTAGTTGATTTTCAGGTTGAAACCACCATGGAGCTGCCTTTCAGCAGTAGTGGAGCAGGAGGTGTTACCTGAGCAGCCCAGATGCCCATGATGTTGTAGGATCATCATAGGCAGATGGGGAACCACTGCAGCCACCCCCAAATGCGCTCACTTCAGTCAGAGCCCTTAGTTTTTAGGATGTTAACTTCAACATTAAACACTAGAGGGTAGTATGTTGCTGCCAATACTTTGTTTTAGAAGATAAATTCAAGGGATTAAAAAATGACTACATATTAGACAGTTTGATATTTTAAAACAAAGGTAGAACTAAAGAAAAAAAAGTGCTTTGTTTCTGTGAGTATGTGTTAACAGTGTTTAGTGGTGTGCAATGACATTTTGGTTTCCGTAGAAAAAAGATTAGGCTGCATTCAGATCTAAGTTTTGTCTTTCTTCAGAAGCATCATTAGGAACACAATGCTTAGAATTATTCACTCTGCCTGATATTTCAGTATGGACACTTACGTGCACATGATATCAATACATAGTGATATATAAGAGGAGGCTGTGACTGAGAACAGGCAGTCTTCCCAAGAGATACTTGATTTTGATGTTTAACAAGGCAAATATTTTGAAGTTCACAACATAGCTCATATATACTTAAAATCATGTTGGGATTTTAGTGCTTGAATAACTTTTTTTTTTTCTTCTCTTTTCTTTCAGGCACCACCTTCCATGGTCAATAATGAACAACGCCAACATGCTGAACACATATTCTTATCGTTTAGAAAATCAAAATCACCATTTGCTGTTTGCAAACACATTTTGGGTAGGTATTAATAAGTGAAGTTAAGCATGTGCCTGTTTCTATGACCGGAACTGTGCTGTTCTTCTGTGGCTGGGAATAATATGGACATCAGTTTTGATTTTGATGAGGGGCAGTTTTGATGGAGGGTGAAGCCTATTGCTGCCCTTTTTTGTTTTGTTCCTGGCAGCTTTAAAGCTGTAAGGAGTACCTTCGTGCAGCTAAGTTCCTAAACTGATCTAATAGATTCAGATTTCCTCTGTGACAGGATTATTGCAATACGGTCTAATCTGTGAAGCTTGTAGAACTGCCTGTAGTGTGATTGCTTGGCTTGATATTTCCCATGAAATCAACCACCAATGCAATTTTACACACTTTTGCCAGATTTTGTACAGGTGATGAAATTTTCTGTTGTGAGAATTTATTTCAGGTCGAATGTCTTGCTAAGTTGCTGTTAACAGCTCAACTGTTGTGTTAAAATAATAAAAAAAAAGTAGTAGTTAGAAACATTTCTGTCCATCTGGTAGAAGTAATAGAGTATTGATGTGAACTTCTGTGGGGTTATGCCTGTGGAGAGAGGAAGGAGATAGGTAGTTAGCGCCTTTTATCAGAAATTTCTTGGGTGTAATGGAAATGCTGTAAATGTGGTTGTGCTACAAGTCTTTCATAATAAACTTGTCTTTACAGATGCTATAGAGACTTATTAGAGCTTAGCAGCTAAATAATCTGAAAATTGCAGGAGCAGGAAGCATGTAAGATTCCTGCTGAGCACCACTGTACTGACCAGATGTGAGTGTTGAGGTGAGACGAGGGAGAAGTTTCAGTGAAAGCTGACTCTGAAACCTGGTGAGAAAAAACTAGAAATCTGTGGAGGACACATGCCAAAACACAAAAAGCAACTTCTCTTTCAAAGATTTTGCCACAGTGAACTTAGAAATATTAGAATTATGGTTAAAATATGTTTATTTTCATATTTAATTCCACAGTTTTTTTAAAACTGGTAATTAAATTTAACTGAATTTACTGGATTAGAGACTTAGAGTTAATGAGTATTGTGATGTCAATATTGGAGGCCTACTACTATGCTGTTAAATTATCCTGTGATGTATAGTACAGGGTGTGGTTCCTTTCCTACACCCATTCTACAAATGAGTTTGTTCTGGTTTTAGTATATTATAGTAGTACTTCATTGGGTCATGAAGACCGTAGTCATGCTTTGTCTTTGGTGGGTCAGAAAAATTGATGCTTTTTATTTTCACATTGATTTTTAGAGAATTTTAAGTGGGCAAAAGAACATACTTAAGTAACCTTGCTGGCAGACCATTTTGCTCACTTCTGAGTGACATACTCATCACTAATCAGAAATTAATAATGAAAATTCATTAAATCACTGGATCTTCTTCTCCAGTAAGGGAATTCAATGAACTGCCACTGCAGATGTTTTTAGTTTTTATTTTTCCTTCTGAAATGTGGCTGGTTGGAAGGAATGTGATAGAAATATTACATCCTTAAACTGTTCATATGCTACCAGTAGAGAAGCCAGTATGTTTCCTCATGGGGCAGGTTTTTCCTGGCAATGTAGGGAGTTGTGATGCTGAGACCTGGAACTGAGAGACTTTTCCCAAAGCTTTGTGCTCCTTGAGTAAGTGTTTGTACAGTCTGGACAGAAAAAACAGCTGGTTAAGACTTGGGAGTTGAGAAGTGAGAGGCTGGGATCACGAAATCAGGAACAAGCTGTTCGTGATGAAGAGTAAGAGTTGAAGTGTACTGAAGGGATATGTGCAGGTAAGGATGGACAGGAACCAGAGAATCAGAGTAGATGGCTTAAAAAAAAACCACAGGAAAAAAAACCACAAATTATTAAGACAGGAATTGGAATGGAGCTAGAAGAGCGTTAACAAGGGTGTTGATGGCATTTGCAGAGAGAAAAGTGTATGTGTGATATAGGAGAACATTGGAGATGATGAGTGTAAGGAAAAGGGGAACAGTCACTAACATGCAGTGTCTTTAAAAACCTGAACTTGAGCACAGGAAGCATGAGGCTCTATGTTATTCTGCTGTAAGTTTATCGCTGTTAAATATACTGGCAAAATCCTGCCTTCCTTTGTAACTTCGTGCAGAGGATAATGGTGCTCTGACTTGTTACAAGCTTACACTGAGTGCTGGAGGTCTGTGCTGTTAATGATTGCGGTTTCGCATCTGTGGTGCTTGCTGCAAAGGGAAAATTCCACCCTCCTCTTTTTTTAATAGCGTTCTCTTCTTCTATGAGCGTCATACAGTTTGAAAAGAGAAGACCCAGAAGTCAACAAATGTAAAAATTAAAATTCCCATGCGGGAATAATTTGGATTCTTTTTATGTATGTGTTAGACATATGTATTAACCTTTTAAGTGGTTATTTAGTTTTCCAAATTAAGCTAAGTAGATTTAAGGTGATATATTGATTTAAGCATGCTTACCTTTGCAGGGTTTGGATTTGGAGCCTGATTAAAATATTTAAAATCATTTTAGCAAATTGTCTACTGTCTTGGATATAAACTTGCATATAAAGGAAATGCATATTATAAACTTCTGCGTATATATTCAGGGGAAGAACATTTGTTTCGCCTGTCATCTCATGACTGAGGTTTGCTCAAACACAGTATTTCTAGTCCAGGTGGTCACCCACCATAGCTCAAACTCTGCTTCTTGTTCACTATTTCATATTTTATACTTTTGCCATGCTGTGGCTGTACCCTTTCTGAACATTCCTACAGAGCTCAGAGGCAGTTCTGAAAACTGTCTACTGACATACTATATGCTATTTCCAAGTTAAACTTCGTAAAAGAAAAGGAATGGCAAAAAAAATAATCTCTGTAGCTTTCTATAGTCACATAAATTTAAGTCAGATTTTGACGTTTCTCTTTAAATCATACTTTACCTCAAACTGTTACCTTTTCCGTAGCATCTTTTCTAGGTTTTTTAGTGCATCTACATACAAAGCAGTCAGATAATAATGACTAATGATTCCTACACTGTGGTTCGAAGTTATTACCTCAAGATAAACATAGAAGCTTGAACATGATGTAGATAACCTTAAATACACCAGTGTGTAAAACTTTTGCTTTAATAATTAAACACAAATTTTATCTTTAGGTGTAAGTAGACCTACTTCTCATTATCATCCATAAAATACATTCAGTTTTATGCACTGTTGGTTCTAAAGGCAAGCACCAAAATGATAGAGGGGTCTTTAGGACTGGCATGCCTGTCAAATTAACCATAATGTAATGTAGTGGGACTAAATCTGTGATCTTTTTTACTTTGTTCCACGGTTGTGTTGGCATTCTTATTCCTCCTCTCTGGCCTAGTGTCCTTGCACAGCCACCTTTTCTTCCCGAGTCACCGACTTGAATAATTATTTGACAGTTTGATAATTGGGTTATTGATTATTTTTCCTACCTTCAGAGTTGTACATTTTGTATCTGTTTTCACAGCAACAACGTTCCATTTACTAATAAAGAACAGTATATTCCTTTTTTTGTTGTTGTTGGGAATACATAAAAGCTAAATGTGTGTGTGTCTTCTGATACTCAACTTGCCTTTATTTTTCCCCACAGAAACGAGTAAAGTGGACTATGTCCTTTTTCAAGCTGCTACAGCAATAATGGAAGCAGTTGTAAGAGAATGGATTCTTTTGGAAAAAAATAGCATTGAGTCACTGCGAACATTCCTTCTAACTTATGTCTTACAAAGGCCTAAGTAAGTGTAGAAAAAATATCTCTGAACATGTAGGATTCTTTGTAAAGTCTGGGTTTTCCTTTTGTTTCCCAGTAGGGGTGGAAGACCATTTCAACAGTAATTTATCTTACATTCTTAACACTTAGTTGACTTGTGTAGAGTTGTTCGCTTTCCCTTATAAATGCACATGAACTATTTGAAAAAGAAATGTGTTTAAAATTTTTTTGAGCATCGGTATTCAGAATTATTTGCAACTTTATATTTGCAATGTTGTTTACAGCCTTCAAAAGTACGTTCGGGAGCAGATTCTATTAGCAGTAGCGGTGATAGTGAAACGGGGATCGTTGGACAAATCAATCGACTGCAAAAGCATTTTTCATGAAGTCAGCCAGTTGATCAGCAGTGGTAACCCCACTGTGGTAAGTATTTTAATTTTTTTTTTTTTTTTCCAAATTTAAGCAATCTGTATCAGCAGCATAAGTCATATACTTAGCGACTCTGAAATCTTGTATACTTCTCTTACCTGAAAATTAAAATTGGTAATTAAGTTGATAGCTATTCAGTTAATCTTTTACCAAGTTGGAGATTTTTGAATGTTTGGAACTAGTAGTATGTGTAGTTCTTTGATATACAATTCCACCATGTTTTTTGGGGAGCGGGTTTCTCCGAATAGCTGCTTTAAGTGCCACGGGGTTTTTGTTTGTTTGTTTCTCTGGGTTTCTTTAATAAAACAGCATGATCTAAAATGGATTTTCCATTAGCTGGCAGGTTCTTTACACACACTCTGTTCCACTTCCATCTGTGCAGTGCTGCACCCTTCTGTGGCTCAGCTGTTGGAATAGGCTCCCGAGCAAGAGGCGTAGAGCTCTGCTATTCTCTGGGAGACGGGTAGATGGAGGGAAAGGGGTGTGAGGAAGTAAAGTGTGGAATGGAAATACAAAACTTACTCTAGATTTAATGTCATACTACTAGGGGTAAGTGTTACCTTCCATACTGAGCTCAAAGTGGAAACAAGGTGTCCAATATCTATCTATGCATTTAGTGAAATTCCGTTTGCTATGCCAGGAGATAAGTTTAGAATAGGTCATAATAGAGGCATGTAACTAGAGATTAAAGAGAGGTGATTTTTCTCCTACCGAATGAAAATTGAAGATTATGTAGATTCCATGCTGAAACTCCAACAGAAGCCTTTCTCAGACGAAAACCTTGAGGGAACTGGCTCATAGCACTGCTGAGTCTTTAGAGCAGCAGTTGTACTAGATGTGCACAGCAAGTGTTTAACTCTGAAAATTCGATCAAAGTGTACTAGAAGTAATGCAGCGCATGTCATGGTCCTAAAAATAGTGCGTCACCTCTGAGCACAAGTGATATCCCTCCAGGGTATGGAAATTTCTGTTACACTTGTAAACCTTAATTTCACAGTTATTTTAGCCTTTTGGTTGTGCGTAATTCAATAGAAATGGTTATTTGTTTAGAACAATGCTGAATTCGTGCTTTTTTCCAGGAAACATAACCTTGTTATTAAAATGGAGTAAAACTGAGGCTTTCAAATTTTATGCATGCCAGTGTGTACGCTCATGTAGCTTATGTGATCATAAAGATATAAAAGTGGAGTAAATGTAGACCTAGATGTTGACAGAGAAATCCTCTTTGAACTAACTCTCGCGTAGTCCAACTTCTGCAGTGGTGTTCTGTGCGTGCACTAGTATAGCGACACGCTACACTGACCACAGCATGCAGCAAGCTAAGGCTGCCTGCTCTAAGTGTATCATCCCGGGCTTGCTGCAGAGTGCGTGGCAGAGGAGCTCTGGCTGGGGAAGGGGCAATATTTCACTTCTCCAAGTTACGTTTGCTGCCACCATACAGAGACCCAGTTTGGCTCGGTTTTTCATTTCCTTTTATCCACCTCTCTTCATGAAATTTACTTTCTCCAGGGTTTTGAAAAAGTATTTGTGCTCGGGTTTTAAGAATGGTATTGAATATGTCTTGAGTACATAATGATGGTATGCTAATATGCTGCTGGGACATCTTCTCTGTAGGACACAGTATATGTTTTGTTAGTCTTTGGCAAGCTGTTTATAAACACATGCTCTCGTGTATGTATGTGGTTTTATATTATAAAATACTTCTCATTCATAAAAATGTTCTTGAAATCTTTTGAGACTTTGCTGCAAGAGAAACTCTGTCACTGGCACAGCTTCGCGTGACCCAGGATCTGGCATACACAATAATAAGCAGTAATCAAATTGTGTGTTAGCCCAGTACCTGCCCCAGCTGAGCTCTGAGTGGGTTCGGGGCACACCTCTTCTGTAAACGCGTAAGAACTTTGAAAGGTTGGTAATTCATACAATGAATTATCGTTCAAATAGGAGTCAGTGCTGGGGTGTTTATTAGTGTCCCTGTAGTGTTCAGCTGTGTCCATCAGGCCCTGTGGAACCACAGTGGGGCAGCTACCTTGCTGCCGTGTGGAGCCTCAGCTAAGGGCACTTCAGGGTGCAGTGTGAAGCTAAGGGAGTGGTACTGCTTTCAAGAGCCAAGATGTGCCATCAGGACAGTGCTGTGTAGTGTCACAGGTCTTTCTACACTTCACTCAAGATGTGTAAGAACAGGCCTCCATCCAAGTCAGGGAGGAGGCTAGGATATGGATGTTGGGAGAGATCAGCAGATGTTTTCCAGTTCTCTGTGCTTCCCTGACTCCTTTCACTTATTTTAACACAACTTCCCTGTGATGTAATGTCTCGGGCCTTGTACATTCGAGTTTAAGCAGTCTGTCATACCTTTATGACTCTTAATTTTCTGTTAAGTCTCTTGGTTACTTTCTCTATCCTTCCCAGGCTTAAGCTCCATATTTCCTCTGACCTACTGGCCACCCATTTGTGTCCTCCTACCTGAGGTTCACTCCAGCAGCAGTGAAATAACATATGGAGTCAGCAGCAGGTCACTTGGTATTTAAAAATATTTAAAGCTCTCAAACATGGCTCTTAGCCATTGGTAATGTCTTTCTACAGCAGTTTGTAATTGAGGGAATATCCATTTTAAAAAAGCAAAGTGGTCTCTTGCCTTCTTTCTGCTTGCTTTGTCCCATCTGCTGTCTCTGAAGCTTCCTCGCCCTTCTTTATGTCACAAGAATAACGTAGGTACTTAAAATTCTCCATTCCATGCAATCCTTCACCCAGTTCCTGCCACATGTCTGACTACTGTGTTTTTAGGCACTGCCACATCCATGAAATCTTTGGGACTTTTCAGTAACCTCTTGTCAGGCTCAAGGCCTGAAGGTTGCTGTAATAAGGACAGCAGTGAATGTAGAAGGTACCCGTGCCTTTTGCATGTGTCCTTTTGCGGGATCTGATATTTTTAATACCTTAACTTCTCAAGATTAGTTCAAGTACTCTCCTTAGAAGATAGTTTAAAGGTATGATGAGCAATGTGGCAAACTGACATGGAAGCAAGATTGATGGATGAACTGCTGAGAGTGAAAAAATGAAAAGGAGATTGGAAGGAAGAGGAGAGGAGTAGTGATGTGAGGAGCAAAGTGGGCAGGAGATGAATAAGATGGCTTTACTGTTGAGTAATCTCTTAATAGTGGAGCACAGCGTGCATGTTATGGAAATAATAGGGCACCAAGGAGAGGTAATACTACAGGGATGGGAAGGACTTGTGGTTAGAGCCAGGGTTTGAACCTGGAGCGTTGGCTTCTGCTGCTGCTCCTCTGCTGTATGAACCTTTATGGATCTCATGGAATAAACCTCTGTTTGGGAAGGGAAAGCAAACTATAGAGGGTCTGGCTACTTACTAATTTATAAATGAGTTTAGGTAGTAATCCTCTGGGAGGACAAGGATTAGTGTTGGAGTTCTTGTTTTCATTTTTCCCAGCTCCTCCTGTAGCACTTGATCCAAGCCATCCTCCTGCTCATGAAGAGAGTCTGTAATCTCCCTGCAATAGCAGTTTCAGGATGTCTTTTCAAAATCTTCATCTCTAGTGGACAGAACTTCTGGCAGTCCACACAGTATGATGTGCCAATCTTAAAATGCTAAATACATGTTCTCTATTGCTGATTTCAGGATTTTGGAGAATGGTGTGGGCCAAGTTCTTCTCAACTATAAATGCCTTCAATGTCTTGGCCCTTTCTTTTTATGTTAAAGTATTCTGCTTTTGCATAGCTGAAGGATTTCATTTGTCCTTCATCCCTGCCAGAAGGACAGGAATCTTGGCAGCAAAGGTGACTGATTCCCAGGAGGAAGAGCTGGTCTGTGTGTGAACACAATCAGATGGACTTTGCTTAAAACTGGACTAGGATATGGGTCACACCTATTTCTTCTAGAATGTGGGTAGGGGTCCAATGCTGTAAACCTGACAGGGGTCTGGGAAACAACAGGAGTTGTGTTTTTCAAGATTTACAACACATACAGTAGAATATAGTCTAATATAAAGTTCCATAACCAAAGCCTAAATTTTTCTTTATATGCAAAAAGACTTGTTGAGACTTACGGGAAGGGCTCTGGGATCCTAACAGTTGCTTCTCTCTTAAAATCTGTAAATCTGTTGGTCTGTTTCCCAATGTTCATTGTTGGGTTAAAGAGGAAATTCAGATGCTTCAGGTTACCTAAAACTGCTGGGGAATGTGCTGTGAATGGATTTCATGTGAAGAGTGGGAAATACTAATAAGCAGAACAGTAGACACTCATCTTTATTGAAATAAATCTATCAATAATAGTGGCTGCATAGGTAATTAGTTACATTTATTTATTTATGGTTCTTATTTCTGTTCTTGAAGAGGAATTTTACTTCTTGATCCCTGTCTAGCTGTTGCTGTGTCATGTGGTAGGTTGGGAGATAGACTCTCATGACTTGCATTTCGACAAAAATGTGTATATTATTTTCCCCCCTGTCTACCTTTGGCTGTATCTTCTGGTTTAATAAAATTACCTTCTTCTGTGAGCCTTACCGCCCTTGAGACATGTTGAGTATAAAAACCAGATGGCAAATCAGGATATTTAAGCTGTTTCCTCCTTCATGCTGAGAAGTGCTCTATAAAGGTCTAAGTGTGTTAAAGATTGACTTGGGAATTTTAGGGATCCAGAAACTACTCCAAATATGAGGCTAAAACTTGGTAATAGAAATGTAAGAGAACTTTAAAACGTAAGTTTGGGATTTTTTTGTAGTAGTAGTAGTTGTATTAACCAGAATATCTTTTAAAGTCTTCTGATTTCTCTTTTGAAAGAGAGCCTACTTTACTGGAGATGCAGTACTGCAAGACTCCAGATTAGCTGCTTAATAACTTCAGTGTTAGAAGTTGATACCTCTCAGTGTTATCATTTAAGATAGAGCTACAGTTTTCAAAGACAGGGCTGGGGAGTGAGAGGATGTGATCCAGAGGAGATGTATGCCCTCAGTCCTGTGTGTGGCATCCAGGACTCTTTGTTTCCTCAATTTTGCTGTCTCATGAGATGTGCAGGTATGGAGTCCTGCACCTGTACATCTCAGAAACTCACTGGGAAAGAAGAAATTATGCCTTTCCATGTATTACACCTGTATTTCTTCTACTACTCTGGTGACACACAAATCAACAGACTTGAGGGGAAAAGTCTCTTTAACAAGTTTATTGACCCTAGCTGCTTGGTCTTTAGTCCCTCTTCCTCTCAGAGATACTGCCCTTCTGCATATATATGTTCAGTAATAAACTGGGTCTGTGTGGGAGTCTACTTAAAGACAGACAGGCTTCTCTCTTCTAACCTCTATTTTATTTTGTTTTTTTATTTTCCTTTAAGCAGATCTGCTGTGGAGCACAGCCATGTCATGCAGCTTACTTGGCATATCTGGCAGTATGGCAGGCAGAGGTGGGCAAGAAGGACCAGGAATGAGCACTGGGAAAAGTGAGGGGAGATGAGAGAGCTGCCTGCCAAGAGCGCTTGCCAGGATGCTGTTTGTTGAAAGCTGTGCGATACTGATGGTGAGCTGTATGCCTGGTCTTACCGCTCGTCATTTTGAATGTGATGGAAAGTCTCAGAGTTGTTTGTGCAACTGCTGTAGGCCTTTCAGACAGGAACCTGGAAAAGGATATATTATTACCTATAGATAAATGGTTTTCAGGCCTTCACTTTTTCTTTATATTACTTTTTCCTTCCTTCTGATTTCTGCTTCACAACTTTGCATCTCCCCAGAGAAACAAATAAAAGCGTGTTTTGCACCCTAAGCTCCAGCATACTCTCCCTGGACCTCTTCCATTATTAATAGAGGCTGCTACTTCCTTTCTCTCTTTGGCCAAAGCCTGCATGCTTCACATGCCACAAGATCATTTTCCTGTGGCCCCCAGTGATTCGCAGAGGAATTGGCTTTCTCTTTCTCAGCTCAATCTTGGGGTTTCCCTTGCTTGGTTTGTCTGGTTCCCCTCAAGGAAGGGAAGCAGGGTCTCTCCTGTTGTGCTACTTCACGTGTGATGTGTTGACCTGGTGCTGCTCGTCTGTCTTTGCACAGTGGCAGAGGGGGAACAGGAGGAAAGGGGTGCACTGCCCAGCCAGTCCCTTACTGCTGACAGCACAAAACTGCAGCTGTGAGTCCTATTCCTATCATCCTGTCCCTGGTCTACAGCTTTTTTCCACCAGTTGGCTCATTTGGGAAGGAACAAACACATAAAATCCAGTGGGTTCTTCCTGATGCTTGCTTATATTTCTTCAGAATATATTCTGTTTTTCTTTGGTCAGGAACTACTACTTTCTGTGTTCCTTCCCCCTCCACCCCCAGTACTCACAAGTTGAAAAGCTGGAGTGGCCCCAGTTACTCTGTGTACATAACGATGTTTCTTTTGGTCCTGTGGCCATCCTGTTAACCTTTCCATTTGTAGTTAGGTTACATTCTAGGGAGTTAGGTACCCTGGAAGCATTAGCAAATACAGCTGTGCTTATTCAAGGAACTGAGGGAAGAAGTATAGGACTGCCTTTATAAAGGAAGCCTTGCTTTAAACAATTTATTTGGTAAAATTACTTTTGACACGTTCTCAGTACAGATTTTTATCACCTTGGAGCCAATACTGCCTCTGATAGATTTACGCTTTGATTCTTCCTGCTCTTGTGCGAGCTGAAATTACCTGGTTTAGGGATATTAAATGCTTCTTGTGGCTTCCCTTTGGTTTCAGTAACAGAATTTACATTATACAGATGGAGACAAAAAGTCCTTTAAATGCATATTCAGGCTGTCAGTGATCTAATGTAACAGGGTAGATGTTATGATTTGCTCTGTTCAGGTGAGACTTTTATTCTTTTAAAATACACTTACTTAGCTCTCCATAAGTATCAAAAACGCAGCAGGGGGAGGGGTGTTGCTTGGTAGTTTAGGTTTTGTAGTAAAATGAATGTTTTAATCAAACCTCTGACAACTTAGCTGTATCTCTGCTCTGAATTTCAGAACAGAGAAAACATTTTGAGTGTTGTAGTTCATTCTGCTTTCTCTGTTGTTTTTTCTGCCTCAGAGCTGGTGTACCACATGTCCATTTTTTCCTAAGCTGTACTTGAATGCTTCTTCCTTTCAGATGCTTTGTAACCCAACTACCCTCAAATGAAGCAGTTCACTTATTCCATGGGCAGTCCAGGCACAAGTGTGAAATCCCTTCAAACATTATGGCTCTAACTTTTGTTATAGGGGACATTCCATTTGGAGAAAGACATTGCATTTACCTTCTGCATCTGAGTTTTATGAATGATATAGAAATGTTGTTTACTTGTTAAAATGGTGCATGGTCTCTCTGTAGTGTCTGTGTTTTATTGGAGCAATTTGAAAAGAAAACCACTAAAACGATGTTACTACTGGGTGTCTGATTGCCAAGTTAATCTCTTATCACAAGTCCCATTGATCTTCTGTTTGAGCAGCTGAGAGTCTATTTTATGTATAGCGATCTTTCATAAAGTTTATTCCTGGTAATAAAGCTAACTGGGGTGAGTGCCAAGCTATTCTCAGAGGCAGTCCCCTCTCAACAAGAGAAGTATTTTATTTTGTTAGATGGGGCTATTGTTTGGGTATGTACTTGTAGCAGAACTAGTGAAATTGCTAGCGAGTGAGTCAAACTAGGTTCAGAGGTGTACTCTTACTGGTATGAAGTTAATGGCATTACTGCGCAATAGACATTCAGATCTGACTTTTAATATGATGCCCAGAGTCACGTGCATTTTCTACTTATTACTGTATGATATTACTAAATTGGATTGTTAACCTCTTCTGTGGCGCGGCGAAAAACCTTCAGAAAAATCCCCTACAAAATACAGATTGAAACCAAAACCCTTCCAGGCTAGAACTTTACATGTATTAAGTGCATTCAATTCTATTATGTCGAAAGTAAAGTGATTTTATTTCACAGAGCACAACTGTATTGGTTTATCTGAAATTATGTTGATTTTCAGTTTTTTGAAATCTTTCTTATAATAGCCTGTGTTTGTGTTGAGGTACTTAACGTCTTCATACCAAAATACATGTAAATTTAAAAAAAAAAAAGTATTTCAAAATATTAGTAGTTAACCTTCAGTAAAGTTACTTTGCATAAGGTAAAATTTTACTTTTACTAAAAGTTTACCTAGCTTTCTTTTACAGTTTCTGAAGTATTACTGTGTAGTCAGAAGAATTCAATAGATGACTGGACATGTGCTCTTTTAAGTTAATGAGTTTTTTAATAGTCATATGAAAATGTCAGCCTTACTGTTATGCACAATCTCTAGAAATTCCTAGTCTTATGTCACTTTTGGGAAGCAGTGGTGGTTTTCTATGCAGCTGGATGCAAGTGCTTAACATTGCAAGGACCAGTTACAGGTCTTAATCTGTTCCTTTGCTTTTGTCTGTAAGCTAAGCTGGGCGTTGTCACCTACCATCTAGGAAACCAATCTTAAGCAATCTCTCAGCCTGCTATTGCAGGAAATTTTAAATTATTGGCCAATATCTTCTCTTTGGTCTTATGCTCTAGTGACCTGGAAATACAAGAGTAGTTACAATTCCTCATGGATGCAAGGAGCAAGTGCAGATGCAGATGGTGACAGGAGGGCACGGATGTGCCCATAATGCACCCAGTGCCCTTAAGGATGGTGAGGGACTGGGGCAAGATTTGCAGCTCAGGTACCAAAATACCAAGGTGAAGGAGTCTGTGGGATGCTGAGAACTCAATGGGAGGGAGGAGAGCGGAGGGATGTGATGTGCCCTGGTGTTCACTGCGAGCTAGGCTGCTGGAAGGGTTAAAGTGTATAAATCTCTAGGGACATCACACTTCTTTCATGCTCAAAGCAGGTACTGATGCCAGAATTACCTCAAACAGCTCTAGCTCTTAGTGAAATCGGTCACTGCTTAAGCTGCTTTATCAGGCTCTTAGCAGGTTCAGGCAGCCTAACTGAATCCATCGCTCTTTATGTCTTTGAAGGGATTGCTTTACCATCAATCATAAAATTTAACCTTCCTTTTAAATTTATCCTTGAAATCAGGAGAAAGCACACACAAAAGACGCCTGGAATGCACTTCTGTCATGCAATAGCATATTACTACCCAAACAGAAAGGACAAGTTATTATATAGCATATAAACAAGCTGGAGAAAATGGAAGGAGAAAATACCTATTTTTACAGCTAATATTAACTATTTGTAGTCATGCTGAGAACTATTTTTTTTTTTTTTTTCCCCTATAGCTTTTTACTTGGTGTTTGAACTTAATGATTTATTTTCCAATAATTGTCTACCAACTGCAAGTGATGGGCAGTCTGCATCACTGCCCTACTTGTCCTGTGGTGGTGTGGGTGGTGGTTTGGTGTGAAGATCTTTGCATAAGGCAGAAGCAGCTTAGCCATAGCCAGGCTGATGGACTATTGTAGTCATTAATGCCACATGGTAATCATGGTATGTTTGTTACAGAGCACCAAACTGTACAGATTTGTAATTGCAACTAATGATGTCCTTACATCATGGCTTCTCTGAGCTGTAAAGTATCAGGGTGTCAGTAATTCAAGCACGAAATAAAGCCTGCATTTTAAAGTATTTAGAGAGCATTGTGAGACATCTGCATCTCCTGGCACATAATGAAAGTGGGCAGCGTTCTCTGGCAAGTTTGCATTATTCCTTTGAAAACATTTATTCTTATCTAAAGCATTGTTCTAGAGCCAAACTTTGGTTGGGTTTTTGGTGGTTTTTTTTTTAGGTGTGGGTTGTTGTTTTTTAACCCAGATTAATTCTTTTCATATAGAACCTTTAATGTTGGATTTAAAACTCATTGTTAGCCTACACTAATTATTTTCTTTATATTGGATCAAATCTGGATTTCCTCTACATAAAAAAAAAAAGTAAATGTGTAAATATCTTACACAGATTTGGTAATAAAATACTAAAATGCTTGAGGTAATTACAAATATTTCTAAGTCTAGCATAGAACTGACAGAATTGCACTTTGCTGGAGTAAAGCGTGATGCTGTTTTTCACTGGCTAAATGTTGCTTTTATCATAGGTGACGTTTGGCAGTGGCGACTGTAGATGAGAAATAGTCCACTTGAAATAAATAGTTATTTATTTTAAACAGGAAAGCTTGGATTTAGCAACTGATCAGCAATATGCTGGTCCACTGTACAGCTTTCTTACCTAGTAGAAGAGAAACACCCTATATTATGAAGCCACTATGTTCAATCTGTATGGGACTTTTTTAGCAAGTAAGAATGTTAATTTCATGTATACAGGCTAAGATAACTAGTTGTCTGGGGGGTCAAGGTACTGACTTCAGAGGCATTTCTGAACAAAGATGTTGCAGTTGGTGGGTGGATGGCACTGGTCTCAGCTGTTGTATGAGCTTGCATAAATAGTATCATCTCCACTTTAATCTTTCGGGTGTTCAGAGGTAGTGTGCATATTTCTGTTTAACCCCTGGACACTTGCTGGCATGCATGACCCTTTAACAATTCCTATCCCTCTGTCCATCCCTGGCACCTTGGCTCCAAACAGTCTGGGAGGATAGCCAGTAATTTTGAAGTTTTTGTTAAGAACATATCTTTAACAAAAAGAGTTTTCATTTCAGCGGTATCATTGCTATTGTGCTTGCTACTGTAGTGTATGGCATACTTTTAGTACTACTTGTATCTCCACTGTACAATATTTACTTGTGTAATGATCGGTTAAAAAAATTAAAACATAAAAACTGGTGATAATGGTCACTGGACTTTGGCATCAGGAAAAAAAGCACTTTATTTAAAAAAAAAAAACCAAAAAAAACAAAACAGCAACAAAGGCTGGAGCAGTGTTTTTCAACATTGGCTTTTGTGTTTTAGGATAAATGTTTGATTTACCTGCCCTTAAATTTTGTGAATGAAAAAATATATTTAAACCTTCAGTCTTCATGGATCTGTATCTCTGAAATTAACGTGCCTTTGTCTATTGCTTCAGAGACATCATTGTAATAGAGTAGTTTTAAAGGTCATTTCTGAGGCTTGTGGACGTTGTGCTTTGGAGGGATTTATCCAAAAGCTTTCCAGCATCAGGGCATTCTGCATATTCCTGGTGGGGGGGGGGTAGGGAAAAGATGCAGAGTATGGTGTATTGCTCGTGTTGGGTTTGACTAGCTTTTACCACTTTTGGTGGTATAAATTTAATAATAATCAAATACCAACATGGGAAGTGTAGCAAATGCGAAGAAGTCCACCACAACAAATTTCAGAGTGACCTGAACTAATAGAAATAACTGGAAACTGAATCTTCCTTGAAACTTATACCTGTGAAGCCTTGTAAATACCTGTAAAGCACAGGGAGAGAAAGTAAACAGCAAGGCTGGGAAATGGATTGCAGTAAGTGTGTTTCCATTTTGTAGTGATGATAGCAGAGGTGCTAGCTTTTATATTGCTCAAATACTTGCATTTCTTTTGTAAGGATGAAGCCTTGATGATTGCAGAGATGGTTCACCCAAGGATCTATACCCCTGAAAGTCTGACTTGTTCTAGTTGTTTTAGAAGAAACTGCAGTAGTAGTCATAAAAAAAATGCTAATAAAAAAATTTAAGGACAATACAGGTGATATTACATTATTGGACATCTTTTAGTTATATTATTCCCCCTTATTTTTTTATAGCAAACTTTGGCCTGTTCCATTTTAACGGCGTTGTTGAGCGAGTTCTCAAGTTCAAGTAAAACCAGCAACATTGGACTAAGCATGGAGTTCCATGGTAACTGTAAACGTATATTTCAGGTAAACTAGTTCTGTATCAATATATGCTACCTGTCTTTTTAATACTGAGAAGCAGAAATACTTTCATGTGCCAGGTGCATTCGGGTACAGTTTGTGCCTAACAGCATTTAATAGGACAAATATTCTATTATCAACTTTCCTGAAGTAGTGAGTATCTGCATTTATAATATAATATATTTTTAGAAAACCTGTATGAAAAAGTTGCCATCCATTTTTGCCCATTCTGTGAATGTAGACCTACAGATCTTTATGCGGTTGGACCCTTTAATTCCTTGGCTACCAATTGCAAACAAAACGAATACTCTGTGGAACAATGATAGTCTTAAATATAGCTTTGGTTTAAAGCCAAGGAGAGCTATGTATTTAAAAATATTATTGCAGATGGTGTAGTCTGCTTGTCTCAGATGTATTGTTTGGCCAGGCAGAAATGTTTTTTGAAGGCAATGCTTTAAACTGTTGTGGAACAACGTACCAACTTTTTTTCATGCCAAAGACCAATCCTCTCCTCCACCAGTTGTTAAAAACATATTGTTAAGTTTTTCATTTAATGACTAGCATTTCTGAGAAGGTGGGGGGGGCGGGGGGGGCGGGTGTG
>JAAGNO010025159.1:41362-89071 GCA_033439905.1 Ceryle rudis
CTGGGTGGTGGGTGTCGTCGGTGTGCGGGATGGGGGGGGGGGGGGGGGGGGGGGGGGGGCGGGGGGGTGTGTGCATATTCTTTACAAACACAAACTGTTAATTTTGGCAAAAGGGAGGGGGTTCTAACTGATAACTTCAAAACATTTTCTGTATTTTAAGGAAAAATAGGGTGAGACCAGAAAATTCTTTTCTCTTTAGAAAAGTATTTCTTTTTAATCAACTTTTTAATTAATGACCAAGAGACTTTATTAATATATTGTGTTCGTCCTGACTATAGGAGGACGATCTGCGGCAGATCTTCATGCTCACAGTAGAGGTACTTCAGGAATTCAGCAGACGTGAAAACCTCAATGCTCAGATGTCTTCAGTGTTTCAGCGTTATCTTGCACTAGCCAATCAGGTCTTAAGCTGGAACTTCCTTCCTCCAAATTATATCCTTTTAATGTCAGGCCCTTCATTTCAACTGACCTAGGGTCACTTCTATCAGGTGATAAGTAAAGTCTTTATGAGGAGAGGAACATGTAAAATGTATAAGCCCTATATTTAGTCCTCGATTTATTTTTTCTTCTATTAGTGCTTTTGGTCACCTCTGTGCTTGGTGACAGATGCTTCTACACAGAAGCTGCTGTTGCTCTTCATGACAGTTTTAAAGTATTTTTTATAAAAGGCAAAACTGGTTCGGCAGCTGATGGTCTGATTGGTGTAGGGGAGAGGAAAAGTGTAATATGCTGCTTTAGTGCAGAACCAAATGGTCAAGAGGTCTAAGTTCTGTTGAGTTTTATGTAGAGATCTGATCTATCCTACTTTTCTCCCTCAGAGTAGGGGGCAAGTAAATGCCCCATCATCTAGGAATGTGCATGCTCAACTGACTCCCTACAAAAGAGCATGAATATATTAGAACATGTAGTAAGTTCTCTTTGGTCTGAAGAAAAAGTATTTTCTAGCTGAGAGGAGAAATGGCATCTCTTTTTTTACACAGGTGCCATTGTTTCCATTTTGGTATCTTTGTGATGTGTGCCAATTATGCAAGTCCAGAGAAAAGTGGAGATGGAAAGAGGAGGCAATGGGAATTAGAAAATCTCAGTGAGGGAGGGAAGAAAAAAGATACAAAAATGCTCAGCCCAAAAAATGGGCTAGAAGAATATTGTAGAAAAAATTGTCCATTTAATAGAGGGTTAACAACACTGGCAGTGAAACACTACAGTGCTAGACTGTCTTTAAGATGCTTAGCAAACTTTGCAAGAGCAACATTTTTAAACTGATTTATAAACTCTTTTCTTAAAATCTTTTGAAATTGCTACTAAGTTATGCATACTACAGTAATCTTTATGTTGCCTTCAAATCCACTGTAAAGAATTTTATTTGCTCTCCTGGTTTGATGGCCAGAAGGCAGTATTTGTGTATTTCTGTTGTCTGATTCTGTTCATATGCAACGGGTAGAAAAAGTGAAATTTGTTTGAAACTGAATATTCCTTGGTTAACATCTGTAAAGCAGTTCTATTGTTTTTATGGAAGGGTGCCATGGATTAAAAGTAAATATCCCACTCCTATTAATCACTGAATTGATTTGGCAGGGATCCAGAGAGGAATTTATTGCATGTGCCTGCAAGACTGAGACTGGCGTCAAATTACTGCAACTTATAAAAGTTTTGGGAAAAGGATTTGGGTTTTGTAAGAATTCAAACAGTGTGAACACTTTTTTTTTTTTTTTTTTTGGTGGTGGTGTTTTTTGGTTGGTTGGTTTTGGGTTTGGGTTTTTTTTGTAAAGCTGTAGTCTTAAATAGAAAGTAATTGTTCTTGTGTTCTGCAGTGGTGGTTCCTTCAGAATTTTAGTCTCACACTGTGCCATCCTATGATGTAGTCCTAAATCCTGATCTTGTTACAGTTTGAAAGTGAAAGCTCTAGCTCTTTATGAGCTATCCTAGGCTAAGATTTGCCGTGGTGGAGCTAGATAGACAAGCAAGATGTGGAGCCTTGGGAATTTCAGCTTTCATTTATACCTCTATATAACAGGTAGTGATTTAGTCTGTAGGTGCTGGTAAATAAGCATTAATTAAATTAGCTAAACAGGCCGTACTGCTGCTTAAGGTTAACAGTGTTTTCTGTGGCTTTTGCCCTACTTTAGACACTACAGCTGTTAAACAAATTCTGGCCACTTATGGAGATCAGATGGACCTTTAGTCTGAACCACCACAAGTGCTCTTCCATGGCTCCATTTCAAATCTTTTTATAGCTTCTGCTCCACTTGACACCATCATTTTTGGTTTTTACCACTGGATGTTTTATTTTTCTGTAAAAACTGCAGCACCAGCTTGGGTCTCCCTCCTCTGCGTAGCAACCTGTTTTCACAGAAGTTGGAACGGTTTTAATCATCTTGGAGAAG
Organism: Ceryle rudis; assembly: GCA_033439905.1. Taxonomy (NCBI): domain Eukaryota; kingdom Metazoa; phylum Chordata; class Aves; order Coraciiformes; family Cerylidae; genus Ceryle; species Ceryle rudis. The sequence continues at coordinate 43,747 of JAAGNO010025159.1, forward strand.
TGCGATCTTGACCAATGAAGATTCACTAACTGTTGGGGTTTACAGCACCATGTTAATTGTATAGTGGCATAAATCTCTCTTCCCTAAGAAGACTGGTTTAAAACTAACTGTGGATTGTTAGCTCATGGGCAATGAAACTTAACTTGGCTGCAGTTTCTAAATAGATAGCGCATTACGTAAGAATGTGAGAATTGCTTTGTTGATTGATCAGGTGGTATCCTTTTGGTGTATCCTCTTTCCAAATCTTGACAGCACATATGCCAAGGTAATGGGCATAAATATAATACTTGAAGTATGGAGTAAAATGATCTATTGTATCCACAGATACATCTTTTTTTTTTCCTTTAGTTGGTATCTCTCCTGTCAAGATAATATTGATTCTCAGTATTCCCTGCCCTATAACAGAAATTTGCAGTATTTGTATATGACTTTTAGCAAGATTCTTGTATCTCAAAAAAGAAAGTAGTGCAAATATGCATTAACTCTACAGTGATCATCACCAAGAGATGAAGAAGAGAGGCTGGACTTACCTACTTTCAAGTTGGAACTCAGTATTTTTCGAGTCTCTTGGGTTTTAGTGCCTGCAATAGGAAAGGTAGGGCATAATGACTTAGGAGGTCTCCTTTCAGTCATGCACAGTTTCTTCCAATTCATTTTCTAACACATTGTTAATCATCTACTGTTATTTTTATCTGCTACCTCAAGGTATTAGTTCACCTGGTGTTTGCAGATGCTTCAGAGGTTTTTGGCAGCACTGTTGCAAGTGACAATAAGATAGGATTCCTATTTTGCACTGAGAATGCATGGCAGTCTGCTGTGGCATTCTGGCTTCTGTAGTTTCTTTTTTCAGTGCTGTTACAACACTGTTAAATATTGTTTACGCAGATGAAAACTAGTTTTAACTGCATTTTTTCTTAAATTAATGTTTTAACTAATTAAGGAAGTGCAGGTGATCAGTACTGAGAGGTACAGCCCTTTCCTTTACAAGAGTGCCTTTGAGGATCTCCCTGCTAGTACCTTGAGTGGTCAAAGTCTCCAGTTATGGAACTGAATGTTGCTGGGCTTTAATGCACATTGATATGGACACGTACGTCCTGTTGAGTCAGGATGTGTTAGATTTTTTTTTTACTTCCAGAGATGTTTGTTTCTTCTTGACTTTGGGACTTACCTGTTCTCAGCAGCCACATTCTAATGGATTTTGGATTAATGTCCTCAAATGCTAAAGTTTGTAAACAGAACATAAGATTTTTGTCCAGCTTTGTTCCATCTACAAAAGGGTGTATATTATCTGTCATTAGGAGCCATCAGAGAACTACTTATTCCTCATTCATTAACATACGGGTTATACTATGTGTATAAAGAGGAACTTGAACTTTAGTTCTAGTCTTGGATTTGGTGTCTCTACTCGCTTGGAGACAAGGTGGCAAGTTTTCAAGTGAATGTAGAATAGGGGTTTGTATTTAAAATACAGGTTACATAAACCTAGTGGGAGGCACTCCGCCAATGTGTGTTGTGGCTGTTCCATTGAAATTAATGGTGCAATGGAAATTGTATGAACCGACTGAAGTTTATATCTGATCTGAACACTTTTTAAGTGTGTGTGTGTTCCTTGGCGACACAGTTGAATGAACAAAGCTCTTCACATCTCTGTTTTCAAAATGTCCTTTAAACCCTGAGCCAGAAGGAGACACCTTTCTGGGAGATCCTGTGAATCATATAGTTCTGCAGACTTTAGAGATTTGAGCTTAGTCCAACCTAGATTGGTAGCATCTGTTATGCACAATGGGAATGCATTAAAAACATACAGAATCCTCCAGAAAACTTGAGGATTGTTTGAGGAATGATTCAAGCTGGTGTTGCTGTATTCCTGCCCTAGCATCTCCCATGAGCATAATACTGAGCAAAGAACCACCTGGCTGAAACTTTTTTTTCTTTTAGCAAGTTGAAGCCCCGAGTTTGCTTTGTTGCACAGCCACAGAAATGAATGAACCTGTACCAAGGAGCAACAAGGCCAATTTCCTTCAGCAGCAGGGCTGCTTTCCTTAGGCCTTATGTTTGTTAGAAGCCTGAGTTTATCCTGAGTTTGTACAGCAGTCTGTCCCTACCCGAAAGATGAAGAGCAGGGATATTATCCTGGCTATTCTTTGGGATATAAAGAAAAAAAAAATCTGTGTAACTAAAATAGCTGTATTTAAGAAAGTGCAAAAGAGAGATGCATTTCACTGTTATCAGACTAACCATTAGGTAAAAACTAACCAGACTTTGTGATCCCTGATGTTTAGAAGTTATTTGTGGGGTACTGTGCCTTTTTTTTTTGATCATCCTTTCTAGCAACTTTTTAAGACAAAGTTGGACAAAACTAAGAAGATTGTTCAGTCCTCTGAGTTTGGTCATAATTGCACTAAATATGTTTGTATCGATGTTGAACTTTTTAACAATTAGTGCTTCATCATTTGTGTTTTTCTGAATGAATTCTGATATCAGTTAGCAATCTAAGAGCATCTTAAAAGCATTAATATCAGAAGAAGAAGAGAGACGACTAATGACCCTTTTTATGAAGGGGAACTCATAAAATATATAGGCTTTTTTCCTCTTCTGCTCTCTTGCCCTGGTGGTTTCAAGTTTGTGCTTTTGCAGTCTTCAGCTTCTTAGGTGACAAGCAATATGTAGTGGAAAGGTGACTCTTGAGCTGCATCTGCATAGGTGCTTTGAGTGTAGGTTAAGTTTAAAGTGATTAGCTTGCATACTATTAGCTGTGTAACCATAGCAGCAAAAGGTAGCAGGAGCTGCAGAATCCACCTGGGTGGTCAACATGAGACTTGGTACTGGCATGGCTACGCCACTGGCAGCTCCAGAACTGGCCAGTTTTAAAATTAGCCTGGATCTTCCTACCCTTCCTATGCCTGCTGCTGCAGTCTGAGTCCAGTGTCTCTCAATACAAAGGAGTTGTTCCATTCTCATGACAGTTAAGAATACTTGTGTTTAATAGTTTTAATAATTAAATATTTAAGCATACATTCCTTCTGAATGCTGGATATGTTTGCTGGGAGTGTAAGTTATATCAAGATTTGTGAAGCATTTCTCCGTAGGGGGCAGCAAGTCTCTGCATCACTTTTAGACAGCTGCTCCTAGACTCATCCCATGTGCTTGGCTGACTAGCTAGTAAGCCAGAGGAGGGCTTAAAAATCCAAATAAAATCAGTATGTTAGCATTATAACACTGGACGGCACATTTCCAAGCAGTTACCTTTGTAATACAGCTTTTTATTTGTAAAATATAAGTCTAAGACTGATGCACAGCTCTCCAGAAACGTTCTAGACTACAAAGGTGAAGTGATTAAAATAACTTAAGATATTCATGCCTTAGCACTGCAGGAGTTTTCCCTCCATTTCTGAGTTGTTCTTCATTCCTGTGGATGAATTTGTGAATGGGGGTCTGGCAGAAGGAATCTGAGCTTTGATTCCTAATTTACTCCTTTGTGGAAGGGCAAGCCTTGCCTCTCTTAGGAGAAAGACCATGGGGTCTATTCTCAGATACTGGAATTTGTGGGAAGTGAAACACTAATCCCTTGTGGCTGCCTTAGGATATGAAATATTTTGATATTCATCTTAACCCATCAGTTTCTTCCTGGGACAGAGGCAAAGAGTGGGAGGAAAACTACATTTTTGTTTATCTTTTATTTTCTTTCCTATAAATATTTTTCTCCAAGAAGCATATAAACCAACGTTTTCTTTTCCAAGTTACCATTTTAATATTACAAATGTATAACTTAAAAAAGATTATATTTATTTCTCCAGCTCATGAGATAAAACCAAGCACAGAGCTAATGTTTATGTACATAAATTTAAGCAAAGAAAATCTGTCTTAAACATTATGGTCTTGTCCTCTTCCTCCGTAGGCACTAATCAGTGAGCATATGAGCCTTATTGTACATAAAGACATCTACCTAAATTCTTGTGCTTTTCAGTAGAGCTTGGTATATGTTACTGAATAATCTGTTCTGATTCAATCAGAAGTTTCTAGTCTCTGTAGGAATCAGTGTCCTAAGTCTTATGAACTGGGCAAAATGTTGCTGTGCTTCTGGTAGCTCTTTCCTAGCATGGATTTCCATGTCATTCAAAGGGAACTGTAATGAGAGTTACTCATTCTTTAGCAGAATTGGGTAAGTTACAAGTAATTTTATTTATTACCAGAAGTGGGCTACAATTGTTTTTCAAAAAAAACCCCAACCAACCAAAAAACAAACAACAAAGCCCAACCAGACAACTAACTAACCAAAAACCAACCAAACAAAAAAGTACCACAAGGAACCCAAACCCTCCAGGATGTTAGACTGATCTGTGCTTATCATAAGTCTGTGTTATAGCCCGAGTGCTTACAAAAAAAGCGTTGTACTAGGTCTGTACTTTTTGTTGCCTTGTAAGTGTTAAATAGTAAATTAATTTTTGGTCATAACCCTGCATTTGTCCTGCGTACACCCATGTACTAGATAATTTAGTGCCTTTTGTTTCAGGTTTGGCATAACTGCTGCTAATAAGGCTTGAACCATAGCACAGAGTAACTTGAGGTATTTCATGGCAGTGAGCATCTCCACAGCCAATTTATATTAATGTTTGCTTACATCTTGTATATGATGGAAAATGGGTGTAAGATGTCTGTGATAGGTGCAGGCATAATTTGTATTGTTCAGTGAACAAATATTTTACCCACAAATCTGCTATTGTCGGATGTGTCATCAGTCCGTTAGCATGAGAAACAGTACTAAAAATAACAGGATAGGGCTGCTAAATACTGAGGCTTGTTAAAATAGTGACAGCAAACTAGCCCTTCTTTCATTCCATGTCAAAAAAGTTATGTAGCTGGTCCCCTCTCTAGACCCAACCTAGCAGAGATCAGATTGATTTTCAGAGATCAATAATGTATCTATGATCATCTTTTGTTATTGATCTATTCCATCTATTTCCAAATGTTTATTGGAGAGTTACAGCAAAGGACACTCTTGTCAATAAATAATTTCAATATACCATTTCTTCTAAAATATTCTGAATGAAAAGGAAAAAAAGCGTAGCTTAACTTGCCAGATAAAATTAGTTTTAATTTGTAATATTGCTCCTGATAAGGGATGCTTGCATGTGATAATTTCATGCCTGTATTTTTTTCAACTGGGAGAACTGAGGCATTTTTGATCACTTAAATTACATCTGTATTTCAGAGGGAGTAAGATAGACAATTCTGTGGTTTTTTTTGGTGGTGGGGTTTTTTTGGGGTTTTTTTTTGGTTTTGTTTTTTTTTTTTTTTTTTAGTCTGAAATAATGAATATCAGATATGGTTCAACACACATAGATGATTTTGAAAATGGTGAAACTGGTTTTGTTTTGCTAATGTGAAAATCCCCGATTGTTCTTATGCATTATAACGTGCTGACAACAATTCTGGACACATACCACCAGTGAGGGTCCACTTGGTACTGTGCCGTGAAAAAAAATTGCTTTTTTTGGAATGTGGTTCTGCACAGTGTTGTTAGGAATTTCTGGTTTTGGCAGAACTCAGGAGACAAGTGTAAATAAACTAAAATTGTGCATTCTGCCTTGTGCCACAATTCATCATATTAAGCTAGATGTTTGCTTTATATATTGTTCTCTTAGAGAAAAGCCATCAGAAGGGATCTGCATTCTTGAATGATACCATTGTGACATTTATTTTCCTCTAGAGATATAAATACTTTTTGATACACATTTTTTATAATACGTGATGACTTACAATACAAAGGTTAATGCAGTTCATTACCAGTAAGTACCTTACATGCAGCTGAGCATGCTGTTACTTATTCTGATGTTTGGGTTAGAGGGGAATGAGGATAACGAAGGGGTTTAAAAAAGCAAATGAAAATGTAAGTTGCTGAGTTAAAGCAGTTTTATTACTGCTTGTGTTGGGGGGGTGTCACAGAAGGAAGCACTTTCAAAACTCTTTAATAACACTCTTCTGCATGATCAGACTGCCTGACAAAGAATGTAACATGCTTGTTTGAATGTTTTTTGCTCATGTTTGTTTTTTCTGTACTGAAGCGTTTGCAGATTAATTTATGCCAAAACACATAGTAAGAACACAAATTAATGCAGCAAAATCATGGCTTCATGGTGTGCGCATTTTTCACGCGCCTCTTACAACCGTGTTTAATATGACAATGCCATGTGGTGCCTTATGCTTTTGTTCTTCACAGCATGATTAAAAAATGTAGATTAATGCAGGGCTAACATATCTGCATTCTGTGATGCATATTTGACTATTTAGAAAAATAGGATATAGATTTCAGTGAGCTATCTTTAGCTATCGTAAGGCCTTTTTAAAAGCTGCCAGGAAAATTTTTTAGAAAATGATTTCCTATTTTGCATAAATTTTAACACCTGTTAATTGCGGTTGCTTTTTTCCCTTCTCGCTGTGTCACATTAGACACCCTGGTTATCAAAGTGATTGTATCACTATGGTATGTCTCATAATTATGATCAAACTGTTATCTAACATTCCTGGAGCATTCTTTTTTTCAATACTTAATACCTTTTATTCCTTGGCCTCATGCATGAATTATGCTGTGTATGTGAAGAGGCTTAAAGTTTGTTTCCATTACATTCTTTCTGAATGGATCCTGTTGTATCTAGGATTTTTTTAAAGCCAAGTAGGAATGTTATTGTTGACCTTGACACCAGATAACTGGGCAGACATTATATAGCTATGTTTGAATCCTCACAAAATGTGATGCTAAAGCCAACAGAATCCTGGCGTGAGACCCTCCTGGACAGCAGAGTTATGGAGCTTTTCTTTACAGTAAGTTTCTTTCTTCAACTTTCATAGTCCAGACCGCAGGGAAAGCAGCTCCTTCCTGTTCTAAAACTGTTTTGTTGGACTCTTCCTTTTGCATCAGGTAGGACTGACTCTGTTAACTTCAGCTTGCTTATCAAGGGAAACAGAAGTATTGTATTTTTCCTAGGTTACCAACTATGTATTTTGCCTATAAATTGCTTTAAGCTGATGAACATTAACAAAAGAAAAAGGTGTGTAGTTATCTGAACTTTTATACGTTTAGTACTTCTGGATGTGTACTCATCAAATGGAACTAAGCACGATGAGCAGTAGTAGAGAATATCTTTCAGATAAGGTGTAACGGCTCTCAGAAAAGATCAAGTGAACAGGACGTGTTTGCTGCTCTTAAAGCATTTGCTCGGTGGAACAGCTGAAAATCAGTAATGTAGTTGCAGTTTTCTAGCTAGTTTCAGCGTATACAGAATTCTGCATCTCTTTCCTTAGCTCAAAGTAAATCCAAACAAGTTAAAATAGATTAACTTAGGAGGGATGGGAAGGAGGTACAGTTGGGAGAGGGGAATGTAAAACAGTTTCTATAACTTTAAAACCCTATGTTATTAAAACTGGATAGAGCTAGTATTGTTTTCCTTCTGTAACTGTTGGGAGTCATTTGTAGTCATTGTTCAGCTGGGAGTTAGTGCAGCAGCAACACATATTGGCTTATGAATTCATTTACTGGGCTGTTTTATGTTACATCTCTTGGGACCTGAGAATTCAGCAGTCTCGGGCAATTTTCCTTTTTGCAAAGCAGAGGAATAATATGCTCAAAACTTGGAAGAAGTTGCTATTAGACAACATAAATGTAATTCTGCAGTGCTGCTTGAGAGTTGGCTGATAAGATGTTTGGATACATGTCCTTATTTTATAGGAATTTTTTTTGATAAATTAGATTTCTTTAACTTTTTATTTTTTTAACTGCAAGCTTATCTGTTCCAGCAGTTTTGAAAAGGTGAAAAAATCACTGGCAGAACTCTTAGCAGCAACACACAATCTGAACAGCTGTCTAGACTATCCAGACAGTTGCTACTGTCAGCTGTGAACCTCCACATGCAAATAACTTTCTGGCTTACATATTAACCCTTCCTCATTTAATAGTATGTATTTGTCAGAGGCAGATATCGGTTTCTTTGCTTGGTTTACAATTACATATTCATGATAAGAATAATGTTTTGAATAACATGCAGAATTATTTTCATACGTTTGTATTTTACTTTACAGTTTCCAAAACTCGCCTGTACTGGATTTTTTTTTTTAAATAATGCTAGCCAGGGCAGTATGCTGTCAGTTTGGGGTTTAGATTCCCGATTTGCAATGGTTAAGGCTTGTAGTATGAGTTTGCTATTTGATGTAAGTGAATAGTAGTAATTTATGTTCTTTTATTTGATCTTAGAAATTTTAATAACATTGCAAAAGTTGGCAAGACTGCCACGTTGGCGAGAGCCTTCAGTTCTAATCTCAGCCTAGTGTGGGACGTATATCAGGAGGGGTATTTCTGTTGCAGTGTTTGTTTCTCCTGTTAGTTTGATCTTTTAGAGATTAACTGTGCAGCTAATTCAACTAGTTGTGAGTGGGTGATGTTGCAGCTGTAATGCTACAGAGAAATGGTTAGTGATTTAACTGAACTTTTATGTATAATATTGCTGAAATAACTGAACTGAATTTGATTCTGGGTCAAAAAGCTGCTCTTTATTTATTCAGTAAATCTTAGTGAAAAAATAGGGGGTGTGAACCTAAGAAAATCCTTTAAATCTGTACTTGACAATTGAAATAAGTACATGAGAACACGATTACTGAAATATTAAGAATTGAATCTAGAAGACTTCACCAGCAGAAGTAATGACATAACAGTTTGCAGAAATGCAGGAAGATTACCGCTGGCCTTATATAATGTAAGGGTGTTGCCGAGGAAGTGATGCATTCATTTTTTGTGTATGTCTTCAGTGTTTACTTCTGCTAAAGAAGCATCTATATAATCTTGATTGAACTTGTTGACTAACTTTAGCAAGACTCCGTAGCCTAGGCATAGTTAGCATAATAGAGATGACTGTCATTATTGCTGTTTTTAGAAGGAGCAGTATGTCTGACTGGCTGGCATCTGTTTCTCTCTTTAAGACATAACATTCGGTAGACAGTTCAATTTTCAACATGTAGGTGAGACTTAACTGAATGTTAGTTTCAATGACTCAATTTTAGGCTTGCGATTTTGTGAGCTGAGTCACGATCTTGGTATTTTACTATGGTTTAGAGAGTTGTAGAAACCCTTGCATTTCAGACTGAATGGAAGCTATAGTAAGCCTTTTTTGGTGTGTGCTCTTTTGGATTGAGAGCCATGTGACTGTTGTAAGAACACTCTTATTTTCCGTGTATTATTAACTATCTCACTTCCTGAAAGGTACATCGAAAAATCAGAGAAGATACAGATATGGCCCAAGATTCATTACAGTGTCTGGCACAGCTGGCGTCTTTGCATGGGCCAGTCTTTCCTGATGAAGGTTCACAAGTTGATTACCTGGCACACTTCATTGAGGGATTACTGAATACTATCAATGGGTATGTATGGCTGCTCTCTAAATTTAGATGGCATCTTTTAATCTTTAATTTGGAGTGTAGCGTATCTGTGTGGAGAACTGGTATGACTTGCTTATTTCTGGGTATGATTTGTGCTTACTGTCGATTACTGAAATTAAGAAAAGGCAGTTTAAAGTAGCTGGTGCTTCAGTAATATGAAAGATTTACTGATTAAAAATGTATCAACAAAATCAATTAACTTTTAGCATTTTTCTTAAGGGCAAAAAAAACCTAATTGCTATTTCCATCTATAGAATTGAAATAGAAGACTCTGAAGCAGTGGGGATTTCCAGTATTATCAGCAACCTGATAACCGTGTTTCCTCGCAATATTCTAACTGCCATTCCAAATGAACTTTTCTCTTCATTTGTTAACTGCCTCGCACACCTTACCTGTTCTTTTGGAAGAAGTGCTGCCTTGGAAGAAGTGGTAAGTATCTGCTTGCAGTTAGTAGGCGGTGTCTCTTTTCTTTCTATTTGTGATAAGTGACAGGAGAATTTGGCTATTTTATTAATAACTTGTGAATTCGGTGGTTTTGTTCTAGATATTTCTGAAATCATGACTTGGAAGAATATTTTTTTTTTCTCAAACAAAATTATACACTCTGTGCATCTTCCAGACTGTTTTGATTTAAAGCACTTGTCTCAAATTTTCTTTTTTTTTTTTTTTTTTTTTTTTAAAGAATGGATTAATTTAAAAACATTAAAATCTTGAAATATTGCTGACTTGCTCTTGTAGGACCTCTCTGAAAACTGTTGTAGATAATGAATGAGCTACAGTCCTGAAAGCTTAAAACAACTACATGAGCATATGGACAGACTGCAACTTAACTGCTGTCAAGAGTTCTGAGTCAGGAACTTATGTTTTAAGTGAATGTAGCTGTTGAGATCTGTTGTTAACCCCATGCTTCTAAGGTGTTCAGATCATCTTTTAGTTGATGACACAATTAAAAAGGTAAATCGTGTACAAATGTAGCTTAGGAATACGGAGGGTTTTTTTTTTTTTCCTATTTGTTTACTTCTTTCCAACTTTGGTTGTAACATTAAAGAGCAGTTGGGATGGTCTAAGTCTTCTGCTTCTAAAAATTGCATTAAAAATAAAAAACTTCTAAGGAGAGCTTGTAAAGGAAAAAAGCCTTTAAGAATTAAGGAGAATAATATTGCACTTGAGCTATTTATGTGCAGTAGCTATTGATTTTAAAATGAAACTCGCAAGATATTAGCCAATATAATAGCCAATTTTCCCCATTACTATTAAAATTGTGATTATTATTTGTTAAACCAGCTTTGCTCTATTCATTGGGCTTAATTGACTGATTTGAAAATAGTTATAGGAGTATTTATTAGAAAGTTATTGGTAGCGTTTCTTTACCAGAGATCACGGGTGTGCTAATCAGCATTCATTGCAGAACATTAGATGATACCTTTGCTGCAAGGTTAAAATATATTACAGTTGGCCCAGCGCTCGCTTAAACGTTCAAATGTTTTCATGTCTTAATAAAAAAAATAGTGATTAAATTTAGAATCTGAAATACAGCTGCTTTCCAAACCTTATTGTTCAATACTTGCTCTGCTTCTGAGTTTTTTCTAGTATAACATTGAACAATGGTTCTGGTGCTAATTAACACATTTAGAGATGCTCTTGAAGCCTTTATGGAAAGATTCAGCAAAACTAGAGGCACCTATCACTTCAATTAAAGGGACTAAAGGGATGTTATTTCCTCAATTAGCATCTTGCTACTTGAGAGCTGGAATATGCAGCTATGTTTAATGAAAATGATGCTCAACATAATGCCATTCAAAACTTCATCTCTCAGCAAAAGCTCACAGTGGCTTGTACTACTACCTGGTACAAAGTTTGTTTTGGAAATGACTGGCCAGTTATGCCTAGTAAGCCGTGGCTGCCTAAACTTATATATATAGTCCCATAGTTCTTGCTGTAGAAGGTCTTTTTTATATTAAACTTTAATGTTCTCAGATTCAGCAACATCAGACAGAGAAAATGAAAGATTTTTTTGTTTTGTTTTGGGAGAGAATTTTCTTACTGTCCTTGAATCTTTAAATCCTTCTGTGGAAGGGGAAACATTACATTTTTACTCCATTCTGACATAGCTTTTAGAGGTATCTCAACTTTATGCTGTCTCACCAATTTTCAGGATGATACAGAATTTTGTGGTGATGGGACTTAAAAAAAAAAAAAAAAAAAAAAAAGATTCTTATACCTTAATTTTGTGTCACCAGTTAAGTCATGCTACTGAAACTTTTAAGTTGTTGCTGACTTAATCCAAGTGGCATAATGATACTGAGTACTGTGCCTATAGAAATAATACTTCGCGTTCCTGGAAACAATCTTTTGGCTTCAGAATGTCCCAACCATGATTAATGTGTTCCCCGAGCTTCTTGCTTAGCCTGCTTATAGTGGCACCTTCTGTGAGCTCACGTCTGTAGTTGAGAGCTGTTGGTAGATAAAATACCATGTGCATTGGGCTCAACAGAGTCCTCAGATAATATTCCTGGAACTTTTCAGAAATCTGCAGTGCAGCAGAATGCAGGCAGGCATAGTCCTTAAGCTTTGCTGGTGGGAAAAGCTATTTTCCCCATGTTTCTGCCACTTTATGTACCAGCAGAGCATCTCACATGAACATTGCAGAAAGCTCGTCGGGCACAGGGAATGTACTTAGCTGAAGACCTGCTACAGAAACTGTCAAAATGGAGAGGTCCTGAACCATAATATGGAAACCACTTCAGAGTAGCTAATACCAATTTTCAGCCAAGGCGGAAAATACCCCCAATACAAACTTCTGGTTTGAATGCTGTTAAACGTTAACCTGCCTGTTGGGTTTGGGGAGATTGACTGAAGGAAGTTGAAACACTTGCTGGAACAGCTACACTGATGGGAAGCAGTAAGCTTCGGCAGTGCCGGGGGATGGCTTATGCTACAAAATGGACCAGTAATCTCTTCCTTTTATAGCACTGGGTTTGAGAAAAGGTGCTTGTTCATAGCTATGCTTTGCCTTGCTCAACACTAATGCTTACGGAGAAGCAGAAATTAGATAGTCCATCTGAATTAGTGAAGAGTATGAGCAGGATGTTGGATGAGAAGTCTTAACAGAAATAGAATTTATGACGAAGGCTTCTTTTTCTCAAAATTAATCTCAGTGTGCTGTTCCTGTGTCATGATACTGTAAAAAAATTAAATTCATTTATGAGATATTTTTTTAATATCATGTGTTGAGAGAGATCATTCTGAATTTGGTCCTTTCTGCTGTGCTTCCAACTCTTTCCAGCTTCTCACTGCTTGACAAATTTTAGAAGTGTTCTTTCTTCAAAGGGTCAGCAAACTGTGAAGGAAGAAGTACCAATTTTCTTTTAATTTCCCATACTAGAGAAATTAAGAAATTAATAATAATCTTTGCTTTGACTTTACTGGTTGTATCTTGCCTCTCCTGAAGATCTGAGTTCTGAACTGGGCTCTGCCATTACTTCTGTTGTATCCATCAGAACGATTCAGCTTCCCAGTCTGCATGTTTCACTTAGTTTGCCTGTGTGACATCTTTGCTAGCCCAGCTATAGCTAATCTGAAATAAAGATTGGGAATTTTTAGTAAGGTTCCTGTGTGACCAAATTGTTCAGTATGGATAAACTCTTTCTATTATTTGGACTGTTATTCTATAAACTTCTGTATTACCTTCTCAAATAAAAGAATTGGATAGATTTGAGTTCTGTTGTTCATAAAGACATGTCCCTTTATAAGAATCCAGAGCATAAGCTAAAAAATTAAGTTATTTGTAATTTATATATGTTCATATATTACACACACATCAAAATATTGCAGGATTGAGTAACTCTCTATGAATTAATATGTCCTTTAGCCAAGTTTTAAAAGACATGTTATGGTGTCCATTCTAAATTTGTGATTTATGTTCCTGTTGAATACAATTTTGCCTCTCACCTTGTCATCTTCAGCTTTCATTTTCACACTTGCATCAGTGTGTCCCATACTTCTGTAAATATGACCACTTTGCAGTTACAAAATGCTGTGAAGTTATAAAGCTATCTTAAAATGGTTCCACCATGATACCTATTTTCCCTTTTAATCAGTCTTCCAGACAGTGTTTTCTTTTCCTTGCCTGTCAATCCAGCCATGTTTGTAACTTCACTGAAAGTCAGGAATTCTTCTGTCTGGAATGTGATTAAGGCCTTAATATTTCTTTATTTCATCAAGGAATCATTTTACCAAGGTCTGCTATCTCAAAGTAACTTTTGTGAGTGATCCTGTTGGTTAAAACTTGAGAAGATTTCTTAGAGGAAAGAAATGCTTTGGCAGCATGTTTATCTGTACAGTCACACTTAAGTTATTTGAGGTTGGATATATTTACTAAATTTCATTTTTTGCACCAAATCAAGAAGTTGGTAGGTACATTTAAAAAATATTTTTTAAAAGAAATGGCCTCTCTGCTCTTCAGGTTCTTAGGTTCAAAATCCTGTAGCTCAGGATTTTGTTTTTCAGACTGGTTCTTTCCTTTTACAACTTATGTACTACATGGAAACAAATATGAATAACTAAAAACATGAAGCGTCAGTTAAAATGCACTAAGCAATGGGAGGTCCAGGCTTATACTGTGGAATTCAGCTTTTTTTCATTTGCTCGTAGAATGAGAGGTTTTGTATCATCAGAACTGGCTACCTGTAGTAAGGTTTCTTGAACACGTGCAATCTGATTTAATCTGGAGCAGAGAATCATCATCTTTTCTCTGTATTTCATAAATAGTGGAATACAAACTCTGTATGTACATGTTATATATTTATCTATTTGATTAAAAAGAAATGGTTCCATTTTTTAGAGCTGAGATGCTCGCCATATTTGCGGTAAAAGATCAGTAGCTCCTGTATTTAGGTAATTAGGCTTTAAAGGTTTAATTTAAAACTGGCTTGGTTTTGAACATCAGATGAAGAGAAATAGCTAAATACTTTTATATTTTTTAAAGCCTAGCAAGCTTGCTTTTCCATTAATTTTTTCCATGTGTTGTTTCAGTTTATTCTGGTATTTCCTTGGCTGTCCTTAGATGGGTTTTGTGACGGATTCTTTTTAATTGTTTCAACATTAGAAGAACATCTGTTAAATAATAATGAATATAAGTATGTTCCTCTGGTTTAGATTTTTGGTTTGTTTCTTTCATCTCTTACAGCTTGACAAAGATGACATGGTATATATGGAGGCATATGATAAGTTGCTGGAATCTTGGCTTACTTTGGTACAAGATGACAAACATTTCCATAAAGGTTTCTTTACCCAACATGCTGTTCAGGTCTTTAATTCCTACATTCAGTGCCATCTAGCTGCTCCTGATGGTACAAGGAATTTGGTAAGCCCTCATTCTAGTAGCTCTTGATGATGATATATAGTAACTAGCCTATGTCTTACTGTGTGTACTATATTATGTAGCTCAAGGGAGCTAGTATAGAATTACTATTTGTGACTTTGGAAATGAAAAATTTGCTGAATTTGTTACATGTTACAGTAATTTTCCAGTCACTTTTTCCCATTCTGAAGAGGAAATAAAGGAATACAAAGTTTAAAATAACTTTTAAAAACATTAGAAAAAAGTAAACCTGTTATTCGCATCAATATGCATCTTACTGTTCTTCCCACGGATGTTGTGACTAAACTTTTTGACCCTCCTTCTCTGGACTAAGATCCTAGTTAAAATCCCTACCAAAACTGGAAGCCTTTTATATGGTTGTTATCTCTCATACATTATCTCCAGAGTATACTTTTGGAGTCTAATTGACATGTGTAAATACAAAAAAAAAAAATGTAGAATGACTATGCTCAGACTAGAAGAAACTTGCAGAGTTATGTGGTTCTTTTGGTTAAAATGAATTCCCAATAGAATTTTTGAGGTGACTGTTCTAGAGAAAACCTGAAAGTACCTCAAATATCTCTTGCACTATTGCAAAAGAAAGCAGATTAGTCTCCTTTTCAGGAGTCTGGATCTTACTACAATAGATTCTGGTACAGAAAGTTGGATGTATATGTTGGATTAATTAATTATTCCATAGATTCAATTCAATAACCGTATAAAGCTCTCTTTTTAGTTTGATGTTGTGCAAAGATCTCCAAGGTACCTCATTCTGAAAAGCACCATCTAAACCTTAATTCTGCTATCTCAATGTGTAACAGATGGTAATAACAGTGCCAAAACAGAAATATTTCACGAGAACTTTGAATTCATATCAGGCAGTCTTGACATAACTTATATGCACAGGTTAATTCGTGTCATTCTGTGAGATAAGTCATTTATCCTGTGGGTAACCTTTTAAAAGCCACAGCTGGCATTTTAGAATGCTTCTTGTTCAATATCAAAGCTGTAACAGGAACTTTCAGTCTTTGCTTTGAGAGCAGAGGCTCACCCTTCAGTAAACAGCTGCAACTTTGAAGTTGCCAGAAGAGAATGATTTGCTGGGTTACATAAAGAAAAGATTGGTTAAAAGCACTTTGGATAAGGAGTTGTGTGTGGATTCAGTTTTTGAGAGCCTTTCTAGAAACGAACTGATAGCTTTCTCTGTCACTTGTATTTTCCTTTATTAGTTCTGTAAATTTTATAATTCTTTATTTTTGAAAACTTTGTAACATCTATACTTGGTTCTTACATATCATGGTTGATCTCTTCAGGTCTTGAGTATTATTTTAGTAGTTATATAATGCAGCTAAGAGAAGACTTGAGAAATCACACAATGCAACTTCTACATCAGCAAAAAATAAAAATGAGATGGATTGTTAATATTAGTCTTCCTTTCTTCTGAGGTTATAGCACTTTTTAATTTTTATTTTCCCCTTGAACGATGGTTTATAGAATATCTTTAATGAAAGAGGTTTTTTTCATTTCATCATGAAAAATACTACCTATTTTATGACTTAAGTAATATCTCAGACAACTGAAAACAGTATCTTTGACTAATAGGGGAAAGCGTAGACATTCCAGTATTTAAAATGGTTCTTGTTCTGCTATATATGTGTTCTGAAATGCCAAATGTACTTCAGCAATCATCTGACCACTGGATTTGAAGACCATCTCCATGAGCCAGACTAATTCAGTACCTTATATCATCCTTCTAGCAGTAGGTGCTCAACAGAGCTGATTTCTATACTCTGTGGTGTAAAGAAGCTGTTTTGCTGTTGTCCAGCCTGTGCTTAGCCTTATTAATAACAAATATCAATTCGCCTAATTCTTATCCTTGACTCTCTTCACAAACAGTGAATCTTTTGACTTGTGAGCACTATTGTAAACAGTATACAAAATATACAATTTACTGAATTTGGCATTTTACTAAGGAGTCTGTGAAATGCTGATTTTGAAACGATTGGAAGACAGCTTTACTCCTCTGTTTAACTGTTCTTTATCTAATTTAGTACAAGCCTATTGTTCATCCATGCAAAAGACCTTGAAAGCAAAGCCAAAATAATGTAGAAAATTGTTGTGATCATAAAATTTAATAACACTAATTGGTTGCTTCTGATTTTGTTGAAATAACCAAAGACTGCCAATGGTGTGGCCTCTCGGGAAGAAGAAGAAATAAGCGAACTGCAGGAAGATGACAGAGACCAGTTCTGTGACCAGCTGGCCAGTGTAGGCATGCTGGGGAGAATTGCTGCAGAACACTGTATACCTCTTCTTACAAGGTACAAAGAGACAGTGATGAATGCCAATCAATAAAGCCATCGCATACAAAAAGCTTGACTTTGCCAAAACAATTTATAACTGGTGGAGTTATTTTATTGTTACTTGTTTGCAGCTTATTAGAAGACCGAGTGACAAGGCTCCATGGTCAGTTGCAAAGACATCAGCAGCAGTTACTTGCCTCACCAGCATCAGGCTCAATTGACAATAAAGTGCTTGATGACTTGTACGAGGATATTCATTGGCTTATTTTAGTCACAGGTTAGTGAACAGCTTTAAATGGTACTTACGCCAGTATTCTTACTGCAGCTGCAACACCTTAGGAAAAAAAAAAATCTGTTATCAACTACTCTTAACTGAATATACATTTTATCTCTTGTGATGCATTCATCTTACGTACACTACTCAAAGTCTTTGGTTTACTTTCATCTGCCTCGAGTAACATGTAACATGAATATTATCTTTAAAAGGTTGATGAAACCTTTACATGAGGTAGTGTCCTTTGGAAATTCCCGCAACTAATTTTGTTAAAGATTTTTGAAGGTGTTATCAGTGAACCTATTCAAGAAATAAGTCTGTTCATGGTATCAGTTGTACTGTCTGGGGGGCACATAACTTCATAAAGGAATCAACATGAGATCAGGATAAATGGCATTAGTCAGTTGTGGCAAAGAATCAAGTAAGTTCCAGAACCTCTCAGTGACGATGATCCATGTCCTGGCATTTTGTTATGCTTCAGGAGACCTGAATTTAGAATATTTTTGTTTTCAGTTTTCAGATGGAACTTTCTTATGTCTGTTTGCACAACATAAGAGCAACTAAGACAGTGTCTGTACTTTGTTAGGAGAAGTGTATGCTTTATGAAATATTTTGTGGGATCTTTTTGAACATCTGATGTTTTAGTCACTCTCAGATGTTGACATGAATGTGTTTATAATATTTTTGTATCACTGTGGGATGGAGTTTGTAGCTCACAGGTGGTTATGAGATCAGACATTGAAAACTATGACTAAAGATGGAATTAATGTTAATTATCTGGATACCAGAGTATTGTAGAAAAGCCCATGCTTACCCAATCTGCAGTTGCTATGCAAGGAAAACTTATTACAGCACATGTACTTGTGTCGGGAAGCCTCTGATAGGTTTGAAATGTTAGCAAAGCAGAGGCCTCAAATGAGATAATATCAGTGGGGAAGCTGTAAAATCAAGTCCTTTTTTTTGTCACATAACAGAAGAAGAAAAAAGTGACAACAAAATGTTGTTTGGGTACCCACCCCACACAGTAGTTGAATTGACTGTGGTACTTTTACATGAAGCAAAGATTATATTCTTCTTTTTTTATTTTGGTGGTCTCTTTCCAGTCGTGGCTTCTTTAGGTTCTTATCTACTGAATGGTGTTAAAGATTCTGAAGGTAACTTGTATGTATTTAGGCAGTGTTAATCAGGGTTTGTACAAACATTTGGTTCTGGCGTGATACCTGCAGTTAAGCCAATGGATTCTCTAATCGAAAAGCCATAAGTTAACCTGGGGTAGAAAGGTGTGATCACTTTTTCTTTTTTTAATATAAGGCTACCTCTTGGCTAATGATACTCAGGGAGAGACTCCGCTAATACCTCCGGAAGTAATGGAATATTCCATTAAACATTCAGCTGAGGTTGACATCAATACAACACTTCAGATTCTGGGATCTCCAGGAGAAAAGGCCTCTTCCATCCCAGGGTATAACAGAACTGATTCTGTAATTAGGTAAGGATGTGTCTTGTGCTATTCAGTATGTTAACTGCCTTTTCAGAGAAAAGAAGTGAGAATGTTAGTAGACTTAAGTGAATTTGTAAAGTAAAAAAGCAGTATGTGAACACTGAGCACTAGAAAAGAAATAAATAGCATTAATAAGGACAAATAATTTATAAGAACAGTTTTACAGGAGACATATTAAGACTGCTGTCAAAGAGATTAAGAAAAGACAGAAAAGATGAAGTGATTATTTTATTTTTTTAGGGTAAAGAAAGGCAGGGTAAATACAGATGATGTTTGAAGTCAATGTGAACTGGGGGAGGACTGAGAAGAAAAATGAGAGTAAGGCATCAAAGCAGACAAAATTAAGTCAAGATGGGAAGGCTGAAATGACTAGATTGACCTAGTAGTCTTAATAGAGGACAGGAGCCAAAGTCTTTGAACTAAGCAGAAAAGTGTTTACTTCTACTGAAAACCTATCTTTGATCTATTTGTTACAGAAAATTACTAAAAGGTTAATAGATCAGAATCTTTAGGTAATATGTTATGCGTTCTGTAATTCATTCAGCACATGTAGAACTTAAGTAAGCGCTTTCCAGAGCACCAGTGAGCTAGTCTACTTTGAACATGAGTTACTGCCCAAGACTGACAATAGCAGTGAAATTGGTCTTTGGTGTGGGAGGAATCATTGTCACTTATGTACACATCACTATTAGCCCATAAAAGGAGCAGGAGAGGGGATTTCCCTTCTCCCTTTGCAAGAAGGCTGATGCCATTGAAGGACTCCTGAATTTGGGTCCCCATGCTTCAGAAGATTGCATTCCACTTTTCACTGACATGGAAGATTCTTTACCCAGGATTACTTGTTGTCTACTTAACATTGTCTTGTTGTGGAAGAGCCTAGACAAAAATGGATCTTTATTAGCAATGAAGCACACAGTATTTAGAAGTTTGACTACTGTTCACCAATATTGGCAGCTTCAAGCGGCCACCAAACAGGATTTCTTGATACATTGTCTCAGTGGTGATGGGAATTAAATCAATTCTAAATAAGGAGAGATTAGAGGCTCTCTCACAATAACTCTGAAACGTCTTCAAGAAATAGACCACTGTCCACTCCTAAATTTCTTGTGTGCTATCATGTTCCTACCAAATTTAACTGATACGGTAAAAAACCCATAATATTTAATGTAGTTTTGTAGACTGACTGTATTAATGCAATCACCCGGTGATCATCTGTTTCAAACATTTCTCTCTTTTTCAATACTGCAGAGAAACAAACTGGTCATTTCTGAATTCTTTAGTATGTATCACACTACAAAAGCTGCCCAATTAGGAGCCGCTTGGTCACTAAGCTTGATGGTGCAAGGAAGGGAGAACCAGGTTTTCTGAAAAGCTTTTCAGGCACTCTAAAGTACTAGTCCATTTGTCTTTGTTCCCTTGATACCAAAATGCTTGTAAGGATTCTATGTTGCAATAATTTTGATGTCAAAGATGATAATTTTATTGCGCATTCCGACTTTTTGGAGGACTTTTGACAGTCTATCCTGTCTCTCTCTCTCCTTGCATTTAAAGAAACAATGAATTCAGGTGTGGTTTACTTCATTAGAGTTGAACTACTTTGTATTATCCTGTTCCTTTTGTCATATTTCATGAAAAATGGAAGTGTTTTCTAGTCGCATTGCTTCTCAGAAAAATCTCTCAGCATCCTTGTATTTTAAATCTACAGGTTGCTATCTGCTATTTTAAGAGTGTCAGAAGTAGAATCTAGAGCAATAAGGGCAAATCTCACACACCTCCTGAGCCCCCAGATGGGCAAAGATATTGTATGGTTCCTCAAGCGTTGGGCAAAGACTTACCTCCTAGTAGATGAAAAGCTGTATGATCAGGTAAGGATATAACTTCTGTGAATTAATTGGTGAGTATCAGCACTAATATTATCCTGTGAATGCAGATGCCAGTATAGCTATTTTAAAGTGCAATGATAAAGCATTTTTAATGTTAAATGGGTTGTGGTTTATTCTGGGATTTGTTTGAAAGTTGATGTTTTCTTCAGTATTTTTTGATTAGGAATATAAGTTGTTAAGGGATCCTTCTTGCACATTTTGGTGCAAATGTGATTTTTTTAATATTTTTTTTAATTACTTTTTGTAGCCATTGCCAAAGCAGAATAGCATAGTGCGCTTTCAGGCTGCATAGTGGGTGAAACTCACTGACTACGGCAGTTCTATAAGCTACCGCTCGCTATGCACCAGATCTTACAGTTCTTCTCTAATACAGAGGTTGCCCTTCATGGATGATTTAGTGAGTAACCTAGCCATGATTCTGAATTAGGTATTTAAAAACACCGCAGGGTAGTATACCTTAGCTAATGTCATGCTACTTTCTCTCCTCTCCCCGTTCTCACTGTATATATCATGATTTCAATGGTGCGTTCTTTGCAAAGGGCAACTTCTTATCATGTTTGGACAGCACTAATCATGATTAGACCTTGATTCTGATCTTGCTTATCAAACTAACTGTAATCCAGCTATCTGACAGAGGCCATTCATACTGAGGAGGTCCTGTTGAACTCTAACTTTCAAGAAGGAAGCCATTTCCTCCTCTTTATTTCCACTATTGAAGCAGCTAAGAATACTAACGCTTCTGGGGGCCCCTCCTTAACAAAAATATGCGTTCCATAGACTTGTAAATGTTTGGAATCATATTGTTCAGCTTGTACTTACATCAGAGCTAAAAATTTGTAAAGGTATCAGTTGGGGCAGAATTGGAGAGCGGGTAAGGAGGAGATCCACATGAGAAGCAATGTGAAGAAACAAAATAGACTATGGAGGGAATGCACATGTACAGTTTGTGTTGACATGTGAAAGTGATTGAAACCTCTGTTTAAACCCTAACTCGGTCATGTGTATGTCATGAATTTGGAAGTTAGAAATGCTAGTGGCTTGCTGACAGGAAGCCCCTGCACAATTATTCCAAAATCCTTGGATTTCATTTCTAAGAAGCTTTTTTTTTTTTAAAGACCGGGAAACAGACAACTTCAAGGAAGCTTAGTTTAATGTACCAGGACCAGAATGTGACATCTTTCCTAAAAGAAGTATAGATTGAAGTAACCTGCAGACATATAGATTGTAGGAACCTGCAGAAAGTAGATGCAGAGAAATGGTGATGAAAGTAAGGGTTTGTTTTTTTTTTTACAAGATTCAATCTAGGTCAACAGCTAGATTTATTTCTGGTATTTTTTTATTACTGAATTTTCAGGAATTTTGTCATAAATTCATGGAAATACTTCTGGGAGATGATTTGGGGATCTTTGAACTTTCGAACTTTCATTGGCATTAAAAGCGAGGCATACTCAAAGCTGATTTCGTAATGAGGTTGCAACTTTTCTTTGTTTTAGGTGTTAAAATTGCAAGATAAATTTGGCAAAGACTTTCCTATTACAGATATTCTTTGTCTTTGTCTATGTACCATTTGTGTATTTTAAGAAGGGAAGAAGTGACAGCCTGAAAAGAATTTGCTGACAATGATTGCCATACACTTTGGGGTTCTGGCTTCTGTAAAACTCACTCATTTTAATGCTTTTCTTATAGATAAGTCTGCCATTTAGTACAGCATTTGGTGCTGATACAGAGGGTTCCCAGTGGATTGTGGGTTACCTTTTAGAAAAAGTGATCAGTAACCTGGCAGTGTGGAGTTCAGAGCAGGACCTTGCAAATGATACTGTACAACTGCTAGTAACATTAGTGGAAAGGAGAGAGCGGTAAGTTGCTATACCTCTGGAAGTCAAAACATTTCTTTTGCTTCCTTTAAATTTTTTTGGCCAAAGTAATCCAGATATAGGGCACTTCATATTCATGTCTCTGTACATCAAATTACTTTAGTAGCATACTATAAATGGAAACAAAATTGTCTGTCAAAGTGAGAGAGACCTGTATTTCACAAAGCATAACCTAATTTTTATTATTGCTTAGAAGTGCACTCTCCTTCCCTTATCTTTTGCTTCACTCCTGAACAGTGAGAAAGGAAAACTCTACTGGTCTCTACTCTTACTGCAAGGATTTTTGCAGTATTGCATTTTTGCTGGAACAAGTTCTTCTGGATTAAGAGTTCAGATACTGGCTAAGCCAGTATAAAATGAGTTTTGTAAACCTATTTTTAAAAAAATAATAAAAAAAATTCAATCCAGGATTTGGCAGATTCAGACAAATTTCAGTTTTCATCGGTATTAAAAACTATGAAGTGGGAAATTCTGGAATATTTCACTTTTGTGAATTGACATCCAATTATACATGCAATCACACATTCACAGTCTGGTGAAAGACTGTTGTGAAGTTTGAGGATTTAAATGGTTGAGGTATTTTCTCTTTTAAAAAAATTAAAACACACAGAAGCTAGTTTTGGAATAAACTGCTTATTTTATCATGACATAATGAGACTAAGCTTTTAATCCATGCAATATGTCCATTAACTCTGTGTGTGTATGTGTGTAAAACTAAAGCACTTCCCTGCTTTTCTCCTGTATGAATTGAGCTATTTTCAGACTGTGTACTTTAGAAATCTTAGGGGTGAGTCATTAATAAGATTAAAGTCAAAAGGCCACTTAGCCTTAGAATAAAGGAATTTAAAATAATCTTCAGACAGCTGCTATCAACCTGATGTGTTCTGTTCATACAATTTTGTGAAGTCTTTTCTTTAATTAAACTGTGTTTCCCTCTTTTAGGGCAAACTTAGTTATTCAGTGTGAAAACTGGTGGAATTTAGCTAAACAATTTGCAAGGCGAAGCCCTCCTCTTCACTATTTGTCCAGTTCTGTGCAGAGAACACTAATGAAAGCTTTAGTTTTAGGAGGTTTTGCTCATATGGATACAGAAACAAAGCAACAATACTGGACAGAGGTAAGCTACTTTTATGCTTCTGTTACCTCCATTTTAGCAAGTAATACAAATAACTTAGTTCAAGGAATTTTATGGTGACACAAAATAAACTCCTATAGAATGTTTCAATTTTGAACCTCTAATACGGATCGTTTTTTAAATTATTCTCTTTTTGAATGTCAGTTTCTAAAGTTGGTTCTAACCAACTTTAAGTTTCTAAATTGTTTCTAAACACACCTGATTACAAAAGAGATTGCACTATTGAGAATCGTAATATGACAAAGATAATTGTGAACATGAATCTTATTTAATGCTTTAGTTGATGAACTGTAACAATTTTTTTTCCCCCCTAATACTGAATTTGGGAGAGAATCAAATACTGTGAGCCAGAGAAAGTCATTGTCATTTGTTTAAACACTACAAAATAACATAAAATATTTATGGAGGTGCTCATTTTGAAACCAGCCTGCAGGTGGTGATGAATAATGAGAATCACTAATCACTGCCACTTCAGCTTACATTAATGTGACAGATAACAAAATAATTGAGCTGTTGGAAACTGGAAGTGATTGATTCTTGTACTGCCATACCAAAAGCAACCCTTGAGCTTGCTAAATTAATTAAATCTCACAACTGGTATAATGATATGCTTAATGTGACTTTTCTAAAAAAAATTCAAGGTTCTTCAGCCACTTCAGCAGCGATTCTTGAATGTGATAAACCAAGAAAACTTTCAGCAGATCTGCCAGGAAGAGGAAGTGAAACAGGAAATCACTGCTACGTTAGAAGCACTCTGTGG
Organism: Ceryle rudis; assembly: GCA_033439905.1. Taxonomy (NCBI): domain Eukaryota; kingdom Metazoa; phylum Chordata; class Aves; order Coraciiformes; family Cerylidae; genus Ceryle; species Ceryle rudis. Next base: position 68,265 of record JAAGNO010025159.1, read on the forward strand.
CATTGCTGAGGCTACTCAGATTGATAACGTAGCAATTCTCTTCAATTTCCTAATGGACTTCCTTAATAATTGCATTGGATTAATGGAAGTATACAAAAACACACCAGAGACTGTTAATCTCATAATAGAAGTCTTTGTTGAAGTTGCACATAAACAAATTTGCTATCTTGGAGAGGTAAATAGAACCAGAAGGGGAAGGAGGGGAAGTGTGTGTGTGTTTGTATGCGTGCACATGTGTATGCAGTGCTATTCCTTAAAATTTGGACTGTATAGAGAAAAAAATGCTTATATGATCATATCTCTTCAAGAAATACCTTTGTTTGGGAAGATACACTCAAAAAGAGTAAAAGCAGGACATCTAGACTGTTCTTACACCAATTAACCACAATTCATCACTAGTCTAACTCTACTCATGGGTGGTAAAAGAGGGCAAACGCTGCTGAGTACTTTTTTAACCATACCAAATTTCCCTGAAGGTTAATCTAGGAAAATTGCAGCACTGTTTTATGTGACAAATACGTACTATAGAGACACTGCCTGGGTCCTAAACGAGGCATTAATAGATAACAAGAAGTTAACAGGTAAAATGCGTCAGTGCAGTACACTCAGATCTTTGCACTGTTGGCTGATTTTGCTTTTGCATCTAAGACTTCCTGTCTATTCTAAACTGGGTATGCACGGTGTATTGTGGCTCTAAACTTCAGTAGCTGAAGTGAGTCCCCAAGGGATTTTGCTGGTAATCTGGTTTGTGGGATTAGTCAGATAGCAACCTGTCCCAAGACACTCTTGTCTTTTCTTTTTGTTGTTGTTCGGTTTTTGTTAAGAGTTAGGAATTTATAAAAGTAACGTTCTGCTGTTTCCATCGGTAGCACATCAGTATATGGCTGTGAGTGTTCTTACTGTTTAAGGTGGCTGTTTCCTTGATTTTGTGTGCATTTGTTACAAAAACTGGTTATATAACTTACGTTAAAATCTTGAGGTATCATCAGCCAAGTAATGCCATCTTAAAACAAAGCATGTCACTCAGCATGTGGAAGTTTTCTTATTATCTAACGTTGTTTTATAGGCCAAAGCCATGAATTTGTATGAGGCCTGCCTAACTCTGCTCCAGGTGTATTCTAAGAATAATCTAGGTCGACAACGGATAGATGTTACAGCAGAGGAAGACCAGTACCAGGATCTCCTCCTTATTATGGAGCTTCTCACTAACCTTCTATCAAAAGAATTCATAGATTTCAGTGATACAGGTATGAAGAAATTGATAATTGCTGAAACATAACTTGTGTCCTAAACTAAAAACCATTGTGGGGCATGTGTTCAATCCAGGTAAAGTGCAATCTGAAGTTTAGGCTTGATTAGATGTGGATGCAGAAATTATTATTTAATGCACCAGTAGCAAAGGAAGAACTTTTCATAATAATCTAGCATCTGAAATTATTACTGCTCTTGTAAAATAGAGCATAGATGAAACAGCTTGGACTCTGAATGTTGCAAGTCTGAACATGTAGTGGTAGCAGATTTATAACAAAAATTGCATAGAGAAGTTGGAATACTGAATTACCACAAGATGGATTATCTTCTTATTGCAAGATCCAGCTTCTGTGAAATGCTGAGCTCATTAAAATGCCATCATGTTTGAGGGTTTTCTGTGTTCCTCGTGCACAGAGCATGCTTTATGGTATGTGAGTGTAGTTAAGGGCTCTTTTTTGTGTCCCAGCCTGTTACTTTGTTTCATATATTTGCCACTTAAAATTGCAGTAGTCCCGAATACTGTCTGGCAGTTCTAGCTTAGCTGTGCTGCACCGCTTTTGAGTAAGCTGAAACACGTTTGCGTGATTTGGGTATTACCACGTCCAGTGCAGCTTGCACAGAAAACGTGCTCAGTAAAAAACTCCATCTGCTTAGGTCGTTTTGATGTTAATTTCTTTTCTGAGGTGCATCTTGAGAAGAGAACCTTGTACTCTGAAATTCAGTGCATCAGTCTATAGGTTTTTGTCATGCATGCAGGACATAAATACAGAACCAGATTTAGACTTCGTCCATTGAACAGACAACTCAATGCCATGTAACGTATTCTCTCTGAGGTCAGACTTTGGATGTTAGTTGCATGGAAATCATTGTAAAATACCATGAAACTAAAGAAAGTGATTGCTACCTAAATGTAATGCACAGAGATCAAAGGTATTGAAAGTTGTCTGCGTACTGTTGCGACTCAATCCAGGAAATAAAAATGTAAGGTCACTGCCAGCTGATGGAAAATATAGGTCTTACCTGTAACTGGGGAAAACCTGACAACGTCAAAATTACAGATTTTTCTGCATTAACTCTCCCATTTTTTTTTTCTCCTCATGTTTATAAAATATGTATAGACATATGTAAGTATATAATATATACAGTACAAAAATGCAGTACTCTTTTGCTCAATATCTATTTATGTGTGCAGGCATGAAGAAGCTATCACCAGAAACAAATGCAGTGTTCTGTAATGGAAGGGAGCCCTCAGAGTATCTGAAGCGTTGGGTTTTAGCATGCCATCTGGTACACGTGATTAGGAAATGCTTAGTCCTAATGAATATAAATATAAATATAGAGTGATGTGGCAGCCTCTACTCTCTAAGTTTCTATTTTAATACAGTGCCTCATGTTTTTGTTTGGGGAGGGGGGGATAGTACTATTTTTAAAAATGTCTTTATTACAAAGAAATGGGTCTGTTCCGTCAGTATGTTTAATAGACAAAACATTTTTTTTGTCTTTTCAACAGATGAAGTGTTTAGAGGACATGAGCCTGGGCAAGCTACAAATCGATCTGTATCAGCAGCAGATGTTGTTTTATATGGGGTTAATCTAGTTCTGCCTCTAATGTCCCAGGATCTGTTGAAGGTAAGTATATTTTTACACTGCTGGAATATGAAAGCTTTATAATAATGAATCCCTATCTGCATTTCACCTCTGTAAGTTGAGTTTTCTAGGCTTTTAAAAATGTAAATAACTGTTCCATAGTTCTAGATATTATTTGAAAAGAAGTATTGTAAGCTGAGAAAATGTTTATTTGAAGGGTCAAACAGAACTTCATTCTTCTAAAAGTGAGTCTAGGCTGGTCAACAATTAGCCAAACCTGAAATGTGCAGTGTGGAATCCTTTTTCTGATAGTGTCACAAATGTGCTAGGAAGCATAAACTGTGATATTAGAAAAAAAATAAAAATCTGTGAGCAAGTGGTCATTTTAGTTATTTTCACAATACAGCTGGCTTTTGTGTGATGGACATCAGCAGCTTGTCAGTAGAACAGTCAAGTATGAAAAAAAGGAATGACAGCGTTTCATCGGGTTGCACTGGGTTAATGTTTTACTTTTAATCAGAGGAATGCTTCTGAAGTGTATCTCAGTTGTGCCCTCTTAACATGCTTTCTCATCTGGTAGCACTTGCCTTGAGCATGAGAACTACGTCAGTTTTAGATGAAACTGAGTCAAAGGATGTACCCTTGGAGCCTCTCTATTGTGCTTCAAGTTCTCATGAGACTTTTGCCCCACAGGACTAGACTTAATCATAACTAAAGTCAAACTCCATGAATATGTTTAGAGCAGATGCCAGACTTCCTCCACCAACCGTTTAGCTTTAGCAATCATTGGGGTTTTTTGCTAATAAAGTTGTAGCCATTCTAATGACTGAAGTTGTCTACTAAAATTTCTTTTCTTCTTCAGTGGATGGCATCGGTCCGGTCTCTTTGTACAGGTGAAAATTATGTCAGAATAGAGTTATGTGATTGATTCTAAAATTACCGTGTTTTTCTTTTGACAGTTTCCATCCCTGTGTAATCAATACTACAAATTAATCACTTTCATCTGTGAGATATTCCCTGAGAAAATTCCACAACTTCCAGAGGACCTCTTTAAAAGCCTAATGTACTCACTGGAGTTAGGGATGTCATCGTATCCTTTATAGAGGGAGTGTTTAAAAATCTGAGCTGAATTTTATATGGACCTGTTAAAAATCTGATTTTTTTTTTCCTTTGCATTTTTTTTCTTTTCTATCAATATCTGTATCTACAATTTTATATTGGTAATTGACTCTTACTCTCTGCTCTCTGGTGATTGAGTTTCACTGTAGTGTCTGTTGAAATTCTAGTATTGGTTCAATTGCCCCTGACTTGTGTTGCTTGAATGCAGCCTTTAAGTGGTTTAGCATGTAAGTTTTTTCTGGCAGCCATTCCTACCTCCTCCATTACTTCATTTCAGAGTGTGTAACTTCATAAGCCTTCAGCTGGTATCCCAAAGCCATTCCTGAATTAGTTTCTCAGCTGGTAATACAAAACATTGCTGCTGTTCTACTGGGCTGGCTCCAGAGCATTTCCTGTCAGGGTGCCAATGGGCTCTCCCTCTCATAATGGGAGTACCATTTTCACTAATCTGTGGCACGTGTCAGAAACAGATGAGCTTGACCATAAGGGACTCTTTCTGAAAATGTTATGTCAGAGAGGGTTATGTTACCTTAGAGCATGTAGCTAATAAAAGGAGGCAACAAAGTTGGAATTCTTTGCTTCCCCTTTTTTCTTCTTTATTTATTTATTATATTAACGGCTTCATAGTAAAAAGAAATCTTGGGACATACAAGCATTTAAAATATCTTCTAGGGACACAGCTGGGAAGCTTCACCACAATTTAATTGAAATTTTACTTTGATTCTTTAATGCCTGTTATCAGAATGAGTTCAGAGGTTTGCCAGCTCTGTCTGGAGGCTGTAACACCATTAGCAGAACAATGTGCAAAAGCACAAGAAACAGATTCAACCCTTTTTCTAGCAACAAGGCACTTTCTTAAGGTAAGGCATCTGCGTTTCGCGTACTTTGGTTTTTTGTACACAGGTAGAGTCAAAGGGCCAAGCAGTGATCATATTAACTGGGTTAATCAGGGTCACACAGAATGTAGTCACACATGTAGTAAGAAACAGCCTGTTACTGAAAAAAGCTGGCAGTTTTAAGAAGAAAGAGAGCATGAATGAGGACTGAGGCATAGAGGGAGGAAATTATTTATTGCCTATCAACAAAACACCTGAGCCTCTGAGAATGCAGTTTGTATTTTATCCATGCTCTGTGCACGAGCTCTAGAATAACCCGATCATCAATTTTAGCAGTTATGTTTTCTATATGAATTGTGAAATAGAAAGCTTCCAGAGTTGTGTGGACTGGAGGCTGGTTAGAGTGCTCTTTTTTCCTGCCTCTTGTTTTAGTTTAGTTAGGAACTAGAAAGAAAATGCTGTCATATATTCAGTGTATCCAAGGAATTATGCTGTTTCTTACTCCAGTATAATATTTAGCACTTTCCTTTCAGGACCACCCACTCTCTCCTCGAATTTTGGAGTGACCTGGTAGCAACCAGGTTCCTGCTAGTTGAGAACAAAGTAATTGTGGCATTTGTGTGATTGTCGTCTTATTTTGTAAAGGCTTCAGTTTTCCTGCAGACATCTTTTCTTACAAAACCGACATTCTAGCTTCTGGGGATTGCTCATTAAGAGCGTACATCAGCCAAACTGAAAGAACGCAAAACACCTTAAATGATTTTATTTGTCTATATTTCTTCTAAGTTAACATAGATTTCTGCCTTTTCTCTAAATTTCCACTTAAAATTATAATACCATCCCTATTAATCTATTCCCTGTTTGGCTTTCTGTGAGCTGTAGAAGTCTCCAAAAGTTGGGGAAAAAGTTCTCTGTTTTATTCTGAAAGAGCAATTTAGTTCTCTGGCATACCTACAACCTTTGGAAAAAAGGAAAAAAAAAATACAGGAGATGCCATTTCTCTCTGAAGAACACATGAATCAAACTACAGGTTTCAGTGTTTTTGAGACGTGAATTTCTGCTGCTAAGCCAAGAGTCGACTTCTAAAAGAACTTGGCTTTCCAACCACTGATACCTAAATTCAAACCAAACAAAGCAAAAAACCCAACCTTGGATGTTTGTAAATATATGTTCACTATTACTATTAGAAGTGAAGTTCAGCAGCAAATGTCAGTAAAATAGACAGTTAAGTTTACACTTCCATAACTACTTCTGGTTTGTGGTTTCAGATGGTCTTTGATATGCTGGTACTTCAGAAGCACAATACAGAAATGACAACTGCAGCAGGTGAAGCATTCTACACGTTAGTGTGTTTGCATCAGGTATGGTATTCAGACACTTACACCCTGAAATCCCATCATTTGTTATAGTTAGTTACTGTGTCTGGCAAACCGTTCAGGTTGAAAAGGGACCCTCGTGAGGTCTATAGTCCAACCTCTTGCTCAAAGTGGGCTCAACACTGAATTCAGATTAGGTTGCTTGGGACTTTTTCCAACTGTCTTGAAAACCTCCAAAATGGCCATTCCAAAGCCTCTCTGAGCAGCCTGTTGAATGCTTTATTATCCTTGTAATTCATGTGCTTTCAGCACCTGCCAGTCAGTCATGGTGGCCCACCACTGGACTCCTTCAAGTTCATCAATATTCTTCTTGTGTTAAGTCCAAAACTGGACACAGTATTCCACAGCTAATGAGTGCTGTGTAAAGACAAAGGCACACTGCTGATTTGCTTAGCCTGCTGTCCATTGACCAGGACCTTCAGGTCCTTTACTCAGCAGAACTGCTCCCCAGCCTGTCAGTTCCTGGTCTGTATAGTTGTGGGGGGGTTAATCTGTGTCAGCTGCAGGACTTTGCATATGTCCTGTTCAATTCCGTGAGGTTCCTGTCAGTTCGTTCCTCCAGCCTGGCTGAGGTGTCTCTGAATGTCAGTCCTGCCTTTGAATGTGCTGGCTGTACTCCCCAGTGTGGTTTCATCTGCAGACACTGAGGAGAGTGCATTTCCTCTCCTCCTATAGGTCACTGACTAAAATATTTAACAGGACAAGGCCCAGATGAGAGCTCTGTGTGCCACTTGTAACTAGCTTCTAGCTGGAATATGAGCCATTAACCACAATCCTTTAGAGGCTGATGATACAGGTGTGCTTTCACCCATGTAGTAGCCCACCCATCTAGACAATAAAATCCCAGCTTGCTTACAAGGATGCTGTGGAAGAATGCTAAAGACTTGGTAACATCAGGCATCCACTGCTCTCCACTCATCCAGAGATGTAGTCATTTCATCACAGAAGGGTCAGGTTGGTAAAGCATGATTTACCTTTGGTAAATCCATGCTGGCTTTTCTCAATCCCTTTCTCTTTCACACAACCCAGAGAGAGCTTCCAGGAGTATTTGCTTCATGATTTTCCTAGCTGTTCAAAGAAACTTTGTAAGAACGTGACCCAGCTTTCTGAACCTTTGGATGGATTCTGTCAGGTCTCATGAACTTGTATGCATCAAGATTTCTCAAGAGATCCTTGAGTTGATCTTTTCTACTGGTAGTTCCTTTCCTTCTTGAACCTTGTCTGGTGATAAAGGTCTAGGAAAACCTGTCAGTGAAGACCAAAGCAAAGAAAGCATTGAGTATTTCGGCCTTGTATTTTGTCTGTTATCACTAAATCACTTGCTCTTGTTGTCATTGATGTCCCTTGACAAACTAAGCTTTAGCCTAACTTCACTTTTCTGTCATCATTTTTGTCCAGACAATGTGTTTTCCTCCTTTGTAGTTGTCCCCGCTTCTGTCTCCTGCGTGTGTCCTCCTTGCACTGGAGTTCAGTCATGAACTCCCTGCTTAGCTGAGTCAGTGTCATGACATGTTTGTGTTGTTTTCCTCGGTATCTAGACAGGCCATTCTTGTGCTTGGGAGAGGTTGTCCTTAAAGATGTGTCAGCTCTCCTGAGCTCCTTTCATCTTCAGAGCTCTCTGCCACAGGATCCCACCCACCAGTCTCCTGAATAAGCTGAAGTCTGCTTTCATGATGTCCAGGGTCTGTGCTTGTCTGCCTTCTTTACTTGCTCTTCTAAGGATCCTGAGCTTCACTCTTCCATGTTCACTGTAGCCAAGGCTAACATTAATTACTACATCCCTGACCAGGTCTCCCTAGCTGTGAGTATCAGATGCAAAGTTAGCTCTGGGTGGCCCATCTCGCATTTTGAGCAAGTGTCAGGGAGATAATCTTCCATAAGTCTGATCTGGACACTTCCTCAAGTTGCTTGAAGATGACTTGGTCCACTACTCACCCTGTTCTGGTGATTTGTTACAAGCTCCAACCCTGATGTCATCTTTACTACCTCTCCTCTGATCATGACCCATAAGCACTCAACTAGATCCTTGCGAGTCCATAGAAAAGCATCCTTAATTTGAGCTGCCCTTTCACATTCTATAAATGACAATCTTCTGTCCTCTTCTTCCCTTAAGAGCCTCTGTCTGTCCATCAGAGCACTCCAGTCATGCCACCTGTCTCACCACATCACAATGCCTGCATTCATGTTGCAGCTCTGCACCTGCACATGGAGTTCCAGCTCTTCCTGTTTGTTTCCAAAGCTGAATGCATTTCTGCATAGACATTTGAGGTTGGCCTCCTTTCAGCCTGTTTCATCCTTCCTGATGACCTCACTCAGACAGCATTGGAACAGGCTGCCCAGGGAAGTGATTGAATCACCATCCCTGACTGTTTAAAAGTCATGTAGGTATGGTGCTTAGGGGCATGGTTTAGCCATGGACATGTAGAGTAGGGTTAATGGTTGGACACTTATCATCTAGAAGGTCTTTTCCAACCTAGATGATTCTATGATTGTAAACACATCACACTTCCTTGCATTCTTACTACTCTTGTCTGCTTCCTCACTTACGTACAAGCTGTTACCACCATCCCCCAACATGCCATTTAAAGCCCTTCCTGACAGATTGGTAAGTCTTCAGCAAAGATGTTCCCAAGACACTTTGTCGTATGGATCCTCTCTCTCGTTAGCAGCCCTCAAACAGGTACTCATGATTATATAAGACAAACAGATTCTGTGGCACCAGCCACAGGTGGAAACTGTCCACCCCCACCCAAGCCCTTCACCAGCAGAACTGAGGGGACTGTCATTTTGTCTCCTGTGTCCATCACCCTTGCTCCTAGTGCTCAATAGTCACTCTGAATTTGCTCTAGGTGCTCCTAGGCAGTGTCCTTTTAGTCACGTTTAACATGTTTCTTTGTCTTCTGTTTCTGTCCGAGTAAGCATGAGTGTAAGTGGAAAGTCTCAGAAAGGAATCTCGGCTCTTTGTCCGAGGGAAGGGAATCTAGAGAAGGAAGGACCTGCTGGAGGAGGCGGTTGGTACGGCACGCCAATGTGATTGATTCTGGCACACCAAATGTGGGGCAGGCATGCAAAAAGAGAAGCGCGGTTTGTAGGAATAAGCCTGTGCTAAGAGCCAGAAGAGACTTTGAAGGTTGTGTCTTAAAATTTTCCTCTTACTCTAAACCGCAAAGCGTTCACCGAACTCTAAAGGCTGCTTTAGCCTTACTGGAAAACCTGGTCTGACTGGGGGGCTTGACCTGATTTACAGGCAGGTGAAGGGCTGCAGGTCCATAGCTGCTTCTGGCAGCCTAGTCAGTGAAACTGGGTAACAGGTGGAGAGGCACTGGTAGTTTTCTGTCACAGCTTTGATTCTGGATATTGTCCTGATGAGAAAAATTATATACATATTGTATCTTTTTTTAAAAAAGTTAATAGGATTCTTCTTTATTTTACAGGCTGAATACTCGGAGCTAGTTGAAACATTGCTATCAACTCAGCAAGATCCAGTAATCTACCAGCGGTTAGCAGATGCCTTCAACAAGCTTACTGCAAGCAGCACTCCTCCTACACTGGACCGTAAGCAGAAGATGGCCTTCCTAAAGAGTCTAGAAGAATTTATGGCAAATGTTGGTGGACTTCTCTGTGTAAAATAAACAACAAAACTCTATGCCTAACTTAGACCCTTTCTGCAAAATGCACTGAGAAATGCTGAATGCTGACTAAATCTTGTACCTGTCTCTGGGCTCTTTGCAGCCATCTCAGATTCTAGAGAGCCTGGAAGTTTGAACATAACACAATGGGACAGGAGAGGTCAGCTTTGAAACAGCTTCTGCTATTATGTGTTAGCTGCAATCTGTCATACTTGTGTGTGGGAGAGAATGAACAGAAGATCTCAATTTCACTTTTTTCCATATATGTGCAAACAGATATGGGCACAATGAAAAATAAATGCAGTGCCTTTCCCCCTTGCACTGGTTTAAAACAAGAGTGGCCAGATAAACGTACAGATTTCTCTTCTACCCAAAATCATATTAGTGTGATGCAGATACATATAAAGCTTTAAACAGTTTAGCTGATTTTAAGCTTTATTTTTCCTCTCTTAAAGTTTGAGTTTGTGTTCCAATGGGGAAGAAAAACCAAATGGTATTTTAACTTGTGTTTAGTTCTGTTTTTCTACATCAACCTGACATTGCATGTTTAATGCAATGCAGGTTTTTACATTATGTTCTGCTGCCTAAAGTTTTGGGGGGCAAAAAAAAAAGGTGTATATTTTTGTCCCCCTAAAATGAACTTTAGGAACCGTAGCCATTTCATTGCCTTAATTTAAAAGGAAAAAAAAAAAAAAAAAGCTCATATACTTTAGATAAGAAATTTAAGGCAAGAATTGACTCTTCAGAGTTTGTTTAGGATGTTGGCATTAAGCTGCTGTGTACCTGTTGCAGCCCTTCATGTTGACGTGTCATCGTGGAATGAGTGTCTAATGCAAGGTTCATGTGTAGTTTTACTTTCAGTATCTGTTTTGATTCCTAGCCAGGTTGCACGCACTGCAATGTATTTCTACACTGAACTGTTTGCTGAAGCAATAACAACTCAAAAGGTGTAAATTACTGGCAAACTTTTTAGTTGGGGCATTAGCTAAAACAATTATGCTAGAAAAGGAGCGTCAAACCCCTTTAGTCAAGGGCCATATTTGTTTGACTTGGGAGAAAGGTAATTGGGATGTAGTCCTGTGGGGGATTTTGGGGGTTGCTGAATCTAGCTCCACTTTTGCCGAGCCCTCCCAGCTGCTCTGCTCTTGCTAATTTATTTTTTTTTTAATATCAGCACTTTAGCTATTATGACAGCATAATATCATAGTGCCCTGAGTGTAGTGGACCAACAAAGGGAGAAGCAGCACACCAATACAAAAGCAAGGCCTGCTTTGTCTCCAGTCATAAGTGAGAGAAAACTGAAGCAAACACAAATGCTGCATATCCAGTAAAATTGATCGTTGCGGAAATACGTGGAGGCATAAGTGGGCCCTTTTGATTAAGACCTCTGCTAGATTATGCTGTTGAATATTTAAAATTTATATAAAATGTACAGTATACACCTTTACATGGCTATATATAGTATCAAGTTTGCAACTCTGTGCCATTCTTCAGCTATTCATCTCAAAATTAGTCACAGTAGCCAGAATTTTTAAAAGACACAAATCTGTAATACTGTGCTATAAGTGATCTAAGGCTTTTTTATTTTGTAGTTAAATCCATAACTGTCTCAAGCATGGATCCACAGGGCCAAAAATGCCATCTTTTCATTATACTTTTTTAATTTATGTGAAAACTGGGCTAGGGCAGATTTACATATTAAAAAGTGACCATAAAACTTGTTAGTTAATGTACCTTCCCAGATAATATTTTATTTCCAAGACAATTTGTGTAGTATTTTAGAACAGAGGTATTGCTATCAATTTTTTTTTCTTGAAACTCTAATGCTTTTCTTTAAAAGGTTTCTTGACTGTGCACTTGCACAAAAGATAATGATCCTGGCAGATCCTTCTCTTTTTAAACTGTTCTATGGCTGAAATTTTTTTTTTTTTTTTTTTTATTTGTATGGGGTTTGCTATGCTTTTGAAAGTGCTTCTGGAGTTTCTCTTGAGTTTGTACATTGAATAGGGTGGCAGTTCTGAAACCTCATTTTTTTTTTCAGATGAGGGTCATTAAAGCCTGGGAACACAAGTGGCAGTAGGAGCTGCTGGTTTGTCATCATGGGCTCAATGTCAAATACCTAGGCCAAAGTCTTCAAGGAGGTCATAGCAAATGCCTTCGGTTTTTTGTTTGGGTTTTTTTTTTTTGATCTGGCTGAATAACTGATGTACTGTCATCCTTTTATAACTAGCTCTGTTACTATATATTTTTTTAAAAATCCTAAAGCTGGCTCACTGTTTAAAAAAGTTAACTTGAAAATTTTTAAATCCTGATTTAAATTGTGATTGATGAACGGGAGCACACTTTGAGTTAATATTCAGGATAAAGTAATGTGCATACCCATTACTTTTCTTGTCAGGCCATTGTGTTGTAACAAGCAGAGGCGCCCAGCAACTTTGGACTATCAAGACTTGCTAAAGTATGAATGCTTTCTTTCAAAGATTGGTTTTGAAGGTTGCCTAAAACTTTCCTTTGCCCTTCATTTAAAATTAATATTATATGTTAAAGGGAAAGGTGAGGTTGTTTAATTTTCCTGCTTGATGTTATGCTAGACAACATTCTTCCTTTCTTGTTTGTTAATTTTTCTTCCACTCTTGCATATTCAGCAGGGATCTTTCCATGCCATTTTATGTTTCTTTTAGAGCAAGTGCTAAGATGTCAGTGCTTAGTGACATCTGTGAAATTGTTGCAGAAGGTTCTGGGAATAAGTTTTATTAATTCATACTCCTGCTGGCTAGGTGGCTGCTTCTACATAAAGTATTTGGCTTCTATATCCCTTACAAAGGAAAAAAAACACCCTCCAGTGATCTACACATCCAGTTGCTCTAAATCTAGATGCAAAAGCTAGTTCAAGTCCATTGGCAAGACTTAATAGACCATTTTTAGTGAACACAGAGTTGGCTCCACTTAAGCATTCTGAAAGTTTTATAGCATCACTGCATTGATTTTCCATTCACTGTGCAAAGTGAATAATGGTTCTACAAATGCACCTGGGTTTTGAAGGGGAAAAGAAAAGGCAACTCAAACTGATTTATAAATGCTGCATGATATAATTGTAACAAATATATCTGTTGAGGCTTATCTTGCTAAAACAGACTATTGTTCCAGTGTTTTCATTCCAAGATGAGAAATCAAGCAGCTTCTTTCCCATTTTGCCAGCTCCTTCCCCATTGTAATAGCTTGTTCTAATGCTGGCATAATCATTTTCTGTTCTTCAAGCTATAGTTTTCGATGCTGGCAAGCATGACTATCTACTTGGGTCATGAAATCCAAGACCTTCTTGAAAGCACAGATACACATGAACAGGGAGAAGTGGACTTCTACTACATGAAACTTCCACTTTCGTGTGCATTTATGCCTTAATTATCTTCGCTGAACTACCACCGGAATCTGCTCCATATTGCCCAGCAGTTTGTGTTTCACTCTTCAGTGACAAAGGGCTCATTGTTTTCCTCAGGAATGAGAAACTTGTTTTCTCAGCACGTCCAAATCCTACTAGTTGAAAGAGAGGGGTTTGAATCAGTCATCTCTTTGATAGTGTGTAGCACTCGCTAAAGCCCCAGTATTTACCTGGGTAAATCCCTTTATATCTAAGCCATGTAGTTTTAGAAAATAAGGTTTCTCAGAGCAGTCATTGGTCCAAAATTTAATTCTTTAAAAGGTAAAGCAAATTCTAATTTGTGATCTCTAAAACTATTCAAAAATACAAATCGCAGCGTTTCTCTTGTAAAACACTTCAAGTAACTTCAGTTTTGGTTAATTACATAAGAAGGGGTGTTTTTTATGGAAGTAGCTTGATGAATATAAGCGCAGGAGTAGGAGCCAGGCTCCTCTAATTTTGTATCAGTTTTTCCACTGGATCCTCTGTGGCCATTGGTAAGTCGCTAGAATGATGTCGTCATTAAAATAGCGATAATACCTACCTACCTCACAGGGATGTTGTGAGGATTAGCTTATGCCTATAAAATGCATTGAGGATCTGAGATGCTATGTAAATATTAAATATTTTCATTTTAGTTTTGTGAGGTTGTAAGATTTACTGTAATAAAAGCAGATTTCCATGATTATAAAGCCCAGCAGAGGCAGTAGTGGTGCAGTATTCCCCAGGCGTGGTCTGCTGCAGCACAGTAACGCTTGCTGTAAATTGTACGTACTTCAGTTACAGCCAGTTGAAATGGTGGCTGCTTCTTAAATAAGATTCCCCACCAGTGTGCCTCGTTCAGGGCTACGTAGGGGGAGGATGGTTGTTAGGTATTCGGGCTTTTGTGCCTCTCTTGTGACAAGTGCCACTTGTGGTGGTAGGGATTTTTGTTTGGTTTTGGTTTTTTACACTTTTCTGCAAGGAACAAACGCTCATTTCTCCCACATCTATTCCAGTCACTCGGTATAACCAAAGCCTAATGATAACAATTAAAATTTAAAGAGCCAGCCCTGTCTTCCCCCTTCCCCCTCCAAATTGCTCTTAATCTGAGTAGATTGTGCCCTCCCTGCAGTAAATGAGATTAGTGATAGAAAGCATTAATCATGAGGCAAATCATGAAGCATGATTTACTCTAGAGCCTTAAGCTCTCGGCTGTCTTGCAAAACCCTTTTTTCCATATGAGATTTCCCGGGGCCATAGCAACTGAGGAATAAGATTTCCCTGCCTTTCCCTTCTCTTCAGTGAATTAAAGTAGATTCTGCTTTTCCATTTCTTCCCTTTCCCTGTCCGGCTTTTCCTGTCCTTTTAAGCCACTCTTATAAAAGATTTGGAAGACTCTTCCAACCTCAAGGGAAAGATACTACCCATATGATTTTCTGACCTATTACAGCTTGATACTTGAAATTGATAAAACCCTTCCTAATAGCATTCCCCAGCACACTTCAATCTCCCATTGAACCATTCTAGAGTTTATAATTAAGAAAAAAAATTATCCTCTTCCATTTCTCTCCTTTGTGCAAAATAAGGAACCTTCATGCAGTGAACATGCAGTTTTAAGGCAATAAATGCTAGTACTGCTGTTGGTCAAGTGTGTAAATATTTTAAATGTATAATTCAGTACTATGTTGAGTTTATATACTAAAACCACAGGGATTGAAGTGCTAGTTGATTTCAAGTATTGTTTTACCTGTACAGGTGAAGATACAAAGTTGCATAGAAATATTTCAGAGTTTGTTGCAGTAAGACTTGGGAAATGGCTGTGTAATCAAGGCTTACCACAAATGAATTCTCAATTTTGAAATGAACACTTGCGTGTATTTTTAAGATCTATAAGCAGGAGGAGGATGAAATTGTTTTCCACTAAAGACTTTTATTATTTTGTTTTGGCCGTGTGTGATTTGTGTCTATTCTTGTTTAATACTTTTCCAAAATTGACCTCTGTTGAAACCCTGAAATAGTGTTGGTTATGCCTTCTTACAGTAGAAACAAAAATAGGATCATTATGAAACCTAAGGCTACATGTTCTGCTCTTTGCCTACTGTGAGTGCACAGTGATCCAGTTAAAGTTGATGGGGTGACTTTAATTCACATCGGCACTTACAGCATGAGTTTGTCCATCAGCAGTAAAAAAACGTGGTTAGGTGGGTGACAGGACTAGCTCACCCTAGACTACAGGTACTGGAAATGGCTGTGAATATCTAACCAAATTAATCTTTTCCCCCATTCTCGAAAACCAAACCAGACATTTAATGGTGACTTTTCAGATCACTGTTATTGGTGGCGTTTGTCTACCCAGAAGGAATACTGTTTCCTGAATCTTTTTTTGTGTGTGTGTGTAAATTAAATCTAAACAGTTTCTGATGATACCTGGCGTGGAAATGTTCTCCAAGCTCATAATCTGTTCCCATGTAAGTGACCTCTAACAGTACATTACTTCATGTATTTCACAAAAGTTCAGTTACAGGCAGCAGTTCCTAATGTGCTGTAATACAATTACACTTGGATAAACTACAGCTATTTTCTGTTGCTCCCCTTTTACCTTCATGGACTCACATAAAAAAAAAAGCTTTACAAATCCTGAAAGTAAAACTACGCAAAAAGTATAGTGGTGACAGCTTGCTCTCTGTCTTGGCCGTATGTATCACTAGAATTTTACTGGTTTCAGAAGTAAAATTACAGCAGTTATATACTTATATTGGCCTGGTTTAGTTCAGTGAACATTCTGGTAAAGGATAGAAACATTTAAGGTAATTTTGAGGAAATCCCTGAAAGCAGCCAGTAAGGTTAACAGCAGCATATCCAAGAGCCTTTCCTGTAGAAAATGGAGCTATTCTGCTTTACCTTAAATATGGGGTCTGGAATAAACTTGAATGATTTGGGTACAGAGCCTTTATTCACACTTGTTTATATAAGTGTACACAAACCCCATCAATTTTGCCTTTATGAAAGTTGCATTTGCTTCAGCCATGAGTGGTGGAGGGGTTTTTTCCCACTGGTTCACCATGTATTCTAAATGGAAAGGTAGGAAAGCTCAGCCTTCCAAATGGAATTTGTCTGGTAGGTCATCCAAGGAGAAGGTCTTAAAGGAACTGGAAGAGAGGAGGAGGAGGAGGAGAAGGAAGTAGAAAAAAAAAAAAAAGTTACATGGAGGAAAAAAAAAAATCCACTAAGCTAAACTAAGAAGAAAAAGTAATTCATAATACAAGTGTTATCCCATAACTTCAGAACCTGTGCTGCCCTGACAAGGATTAATAAAAGCCTGCCCTTTCCTCAACATACTTCTGGGGAAAAGAGAAAGTGCTATTTTGGAATTGTACGAAATGCGATACTGTTGGTATGAGTTTTGTTAATTACAAAATAAAATCTTTATTTTGGGAAACATTCCAGACAAATCTACATCTTTGAAGAGAGCACTGAAGTTCCTCACTGTGACTGATATGCATATATATATAGCTCATGACTTGTTTTTCACCCATATAGATTTGAATCTCATGGAACAGCTGTTTTCACCTTAACATCCATCAGGTGTTACCGGATTTGATTTCATTCTGACACGCTGTTGCCTTTGCAAGTTGGAGTGTAAGGCAGAGCTTTGGGTGTGGTATGCTTCCCTTTTTCTTCCCCTCTGTGTCTGTCTGTACTGTTCGTGGTTGTGAAGATGTGAACGTTTGATTTCCTTTAACTTACTGCTTTGGATGATGCAGATGAGGTTTCTGGCATATTCACACCGCTTCCAATCTCTGTTTGGTGTTTACTGAATGAAAGTCATCACTAGACTCCCAACACAAGTACTGATTTGAAAGCCTCATTCATAACTTGATATAATAAGTCATCAGGACGTTTGTTTTTATTTTAGAACTGCACCGAGACTTCTAATGCTCTTTTGTTCATTCAAATGATTGTTGCAACTCAGAAAACAAACCCCAAATCCAATACCCCACCATCACACTGTGGAGTCTTTGGGAAGATCACTGATGTCCTCAAAAGATCAACGCTGCTTGGGGGAAGGCTTACATTGTTCTGCCGCTTTAAGGAAAGACTGTTCTTCGGAAGTACTTGTTGCCTGCTTTTAGGCTGTTATGCACTTTCATGATTTCTGAAACTACTGTTAAAAATGTACTGTAACATGGATTTTTTGATAAGCGCACATGTATTTAAACAATTCACTCAGCCTCAGGAAGCTGGAAAAATGGGATACTTGTTTTGTATCTATCTTGGTTAAAACGTTTGTTACCTACATCCCTTAAGATGGCCAGATAATGTCTAGATCCTGTGAGTGTAACTATTTAAGATACCAGTATAGTCTGTAAAAGGAGGACTGTGTAATTTCACACTAGGGACTGAGAATATGCTGTCCTTATCTTATTTTTCTTAGCTGTATGTATAGCCTGAATTGGAGTTTCAAACGCAAAAAAAAAAAAAACAGTGGTAAACCCCATTTACTGTTCAGGAAAAAAAAAAGAAAAGTTTTCTTTCTTTCTTTACACTAGCTTATTTCTATTTTCTTCCTTCTCCTTAAAAAGTGTGTGTGAAATAAGTGCAGAGGTATGTGTAGGAAAAACTGTAAAATCTGCTGCTGTACATAATGTTTGCTACTTGACTACATTTTCTGTTCCACTTTAATTTTACTGGTTTTGCTAAATATATTTTATATATTTTTCCTTCCTGCTTCTTGTGATGGCAGAGTGATTACCTCTTTGGGGGAAAAAGCGAAAACAACCATAAGAAGGCTCTGGCCAGAAAATCCCATCAAGTGTGCATGTTAAGCACGTATCTCGGGGCCCCTTTTGAGAGAACAGCATAAAACAGGGGCAATAGGGCCTCGTAAAATCAGTGGGGATATTAAAATGCATCAAGGTATAGCTACTGGTGATTCTGTTGCAGGGTTTGTGGAGGGTTTTTTTTGTTGTTTTGGTTTGGTTTTTTTTAATTACTTCTAAATTCCATTTAAAATGTCAATACGAAGAGGTGGCATTAAGTGACTAGTGGTTACTGAAGTAGAGCATTTTTCAGTCTGAAGACTGTAGCCCTCTTTGTGGTCCCTGAATGACTTCCCAGGGATCCACAAAGCCTGGAAAAATGTAAGTCGTTGTGATCATGTATCACTGTAATGTTTCTAAGAAACTTTGCATCTCTGACAGCAAAAGAGTCGGGAGTCCATAAACAGTTTGAGGATGAAACTTTATTACTGTACTTGAATTCAGAGAGTGACTGACTGTGCAAGCTTTTAAGAGGCTGACTGATAGGTCTTGGGAAGCTGTGGTGCACCTGGCCCCCAGAGCTACCCCACAGGTCTCTGACGTGTTTGTTCTGCAGCTGTAGAACAGCTCAGTATGGAAAGAAAAAGTGCAGTAAGCCTCTCTTACAAAGACGAGATGTTGCAGGTTGTTTTACAAGTGGAATGTTTCCACTTCTATTATTTTCCATCTTCAGAAGTAGGATTATGTTGATGTTAAGTAGAAGTAGCCCCTGTATGGTTGTAAAGTATTGCATGTGTGGCTGCCTTCCAAATGAATGTGCAGTTAGTTTGCCAACCCTAAAAATGTCAATTTTTCTGTACCGGGGCGGGGGGGGCTATTAAGTAATTTTTTTAAGACTTAATTGCAACAGCAGGGATTGTACAATTGCAATTTACTAATCTATTTTCATATTTCCTAAAACAAACTATACTTTTTCATATAGCTCTGGATTCTGCTACAGCAAGAGGACTGAAAGTAAAGAAAAAATGCAGTAGACTATAAAATAAAAACTCAAAAACATCACAACACAAAAGCCTTGAGTAATAAGGTGCTGTTACTTTCTAGGCTAGAACTTTGTTTTTAAGAACTTTTAAAAATTTTCATGCTCTGTTCCTGATCTGGTCCAACATAGAGTACTAGCAAATGTATTAGTAATGTAGAAGTGTTCTGTGCACTAGGTTCATTTGGGAGACACCAGTGTCACTTGTGTGATGTGGGTCTGTCAGGGAAAGGGGAGGAGAGACAGCTTAAATACAAAGACTTTTTTTAAAAAACAAACAAACAAAACTAATTATTGATATGAAATTTCTTGCAGGGTGCACTTCCCTGGTTTTCCCATATTTGTGGCTTGTTTGTCCTCGTATCCCAGAGTAATTGCATTGCGAGGTATAACCTCTTTTCCTTCCTACAGGGTCACTTGAGCTTCTCCTCAGCTTTCCTTCTAGAACTGTCTTGTAGCGTGGATTCAAGCAAGGTCTTGAGCTGTCTCTTTGCTGCCAAGTAGTATCTGGTATCATAACCTAAATAATGTCACCCTGCCCCCCTCCTCCCAAGCACCCGCACAGCCACGTGCCCTTACGTGATCTCTGTAACCCTCCTGGTGAGGAGTATCACTCAGCAGGGCAGGGACTGTTGCTCTGGGAAATCTAAACTGCACAATCTCTTTTATCCTTTCATTATTAGCTCTGTGCAGAATATTTTTTTTTTTTCATTTAAAATGCTTCCAGGCTCTTTGGAAGTCTTTTAAAAGCAACTGGAAATGTCGGCAGTTCTCTACTGTCATGCAAAACCTTGTTTCTAAATGGAAGACGGAGGTTAAAAGTAGAGGGATGTGAAGGAAAAATAGCTTAAGTCCACACCCTGCAGTGGCCAGAAAATGTTATTCTCTGCTGCTTCTGTAAACTGTGCTGCAAAAATATTTTATCAGAATTTAGTATTTCTGTCTTCCGAGGAAATGATTTCGCACCGCTTTTAGACACTCAAGTGCTGAGCCCAGGACTCTCTTCAGCCACAGGGAAGTGCTGCGGCCGATAAAGGTTCACCAGGTTGTAGGTAAATCAGCAGTTTCTTATTCAACTCAGTGCTGATGGGAACATCTAGCTCGGGAACATGAGGAGACTCTTCTGTTGGGTTCATTTATAGGAGTCACTGAAATGGAAAGACAACGTTATGAAAACACTTTTTACAAAGAGCTTATAATGAAGGGATTAAAAAACAACAAACAAAAAAAAAAATCCAAGGGTGAAGGAGTTCTTAGGTTTTTGATTTGGGGCAATACAAGATGACAAGAGCGTTCTGCCTGCACACCATGAGGAACGAGGAGAGGCAAAGTTGTTTATGCCCAAAAGGAAAGATGCAGCCAACTAACTGAAACAAGGAAGATACTTTAAAACTTACTAAGAAGCAGCTCAGTTTTGTTGTGTTTATGCAGAAAACAGCACCCTGTTCCAACGTGATATTGCTTAATTCGAAGGGAAAGACTGGAAAACCAGCTCCAGAGAAGCAGTCTGGTGGGCTAGGCTGGTGTTGAAGCCAAAAGGTCATGGCTTTTGAACGCATCACTCGAGATGTATCTGTGATTTCTAAGTCTAAGGCGACGGGCTACCTGTGGGTGTCCAACGTGAGGTAGATCCTTCCTAAGACATTTCTGTGTCTGTTGAAATAACCCCTTGACGCGTGTCCCCCGGGCGTGACCCCGCAGGAGAAGAAGGAAGAACCCGTGAGTCTGGTGAGAGCCGGTGCCAGTGGCGGCTCTTGGGGACGAGACCCCCTGTGTTTGTGAAGCTCGTAGTCAAGCCGGAAACCTCTCC